>SJYV01054831.1:477912-506148 GCA_006410875.1 Neotragus pygmaeus
GTGTGTGTGTGTGTGTGTGTGCAGTGGGTGGGTATAGGGTAGGGTTAGGTAGTGAGTGGGTGGGTATAGGTTAGGGTTAGGTAGTGAGTGGGTGGGAAAGACCCAGAAATATTTTAAGCAGAGAAGATATGGTCAGTTCATGCTTTTATAAAGGTCCCATTCAGTATTCAAACTCCAATGGAGGGAGTTTATTGATAAAGATGCTTGGAGAAACTATAACCACAAAGGATACTGGAAAAAGAATTGTTCTGCCTTGGCTAAGAAGATAGAGAAAATAGGTAAGAAAATTAAATGATTATGCTTCTGGGTTTCGCTCCAATGTGTAAAGAGCTCCATCCTAACAATAAGAAAAAAAAATAGGTGTGTGGATTTGGCAAAACCAATATAATATTGTAAAGTAATTAACCTCCAATTAAAATAAATAAATTTATATTAAAAAAAGAAAAAAAATCTGAATGAACAAAAAAACAATTATAAATAGATCCATCAGAGAATTGGGTTTGTAGGGCAAGCTACTGTCCAGAAACTGGAGAGAGAGGCAGAGAATCATAGCTTATCCTGAGCAGAAGCCCTCCATGGAAGCCAGTACTTGTAGTGCTTAAAGGAAGAGTTGTTGTTGCTGTTCCACTGCTAAGTTGTATTTGGCTCTTTTGTGACCCCATGGACTGTAGCCTGCTAGGTTCCTCTGTCCATGCGATTTCTCAGGCAAGAATACTGGAGTGGGTTGCCATTTCCTTCATCAGGGGATCTTTTCAACCCAGGGACCAACCCTTGTCTCCTGCACTGCAGGCGGATCGTTTACTGCTGAGCCACCAGGGAAGCCCAATGGAAGAGCATTCAGGGCTTATTTTAAGTAGATATGATAAGATACTCAGACATGGAAATGATCATCATGTACTTACAGATCCCAAGAAACACCATGCCGCATAGGGCTATATGAGGCAGCAGCAGGTTCAGTCAATGGTAAGGCAGAGAGGAAAGAATGTGGGGAAGGAATGTTATTATAGTTTCTAGGGAAAGGAAGGGATGAGCCAGCATATGCAGAGCTAAGATTGGCTATTTTGAATAATTTCAGTGGGCCCTAAAGCATAGGGACTTTCCCTCGTTTTCTGGTAACAGATCCTGGGTTGAATAAGGTAGATGGATAGAAGGCCAGCGTATGAACTTGATAAGGAGGTGGTTGAGTTTATAAGCTCTGGATTAGTGGGTTTGCATATGAAAGGAAAGCTTGCAGATGACTTGTCTGCTGTCTCTAAGAATTAGCTAAAACTGGGAGGGCTGTCTTTCCAGGGCCAGCAAAGCCTCAAGGTGCTATAGGATCAGACTTTAGAAGATGAAAAGCATGGCTATTACTGGTAGGAATACAAACTGTAATTGATGAAATACTGGAGGTTCAGTGTGGACTAAGTTGAGAGTTAAAAACTGCAGGGTCCAGTCTTTGGAGGAGGTTCAGTTCAGTTCAGTTCAGTTCAGTCCTTCAGTTGTGCCTGACTCTTTGTGACCCCATGGACTGCAGCACATCAGGCTTCCCTGTCCATCACTAACTCCCAAAGCTTACTCAAACTAACGCCCATTGAGCTGGTGATGACATCCAACATCTCATCCTCTGTCATCCCCTTTTCCTGCCTTCAGTCTTTCCCAGCATCACAGTCTTTTCAAATAGGTCAGTTCTTCACATCAGGTGGCCAAAGTATTGGAATTTCACCTTCAAAATCAGTCCTTCCAATGAACACTCAGGACTGATTTTCTTTAGGATTGACTGGCTGATCTCTTTGCAGTCCAAGGGACTCTCAAAAGTCTTCTCAAACACCATAGTTCAAAAGCATCAATTCTTCAGCGCTCAGGCTTCCCTGGTGGCTCAGAGGTTAAAGCATCTGCCTCCAGTGAGGGAGACCCAGGTTCGATCCCTGGGTCAGGAAGATCCCCTGGAGAAGGAAATGGTAACCCACTCCAGTATTCTTGCCTGGAGAATCCCATGGACAGAGAAGCCTGGTAGGCTACAGTCCATGGGGTCACAAAGAGTTGGACACGACTGAGCGACTTCACCTTCACCAGGTTTCTTTATAGTCCAACTCTCACATCAATACATGACTACTGGAAAAACCATAGCTTTGACTAGATGGACCTTTGTTGGCAAAGTAATGTCTCTGCTTTTTAATATGCTGTCTAGATTGGTCAGTCTAGATTGGTCATAACTTTTCTTCCAAGCAGCAAGTGTCTTCTAATTTCATGGCTGCAGTCACCATCTGCAGTGATTTTGGAGCCCCCCAAAAATAAACTCTGTCACTGTTTCCACTGTTTCCCCATCTATTTCCCATGAAGTGACAGGACAGGATACTATGATCTTAGTTTTCTGAATGTTGAAGTTTTAAGCCAACTTTTTCACTCATCTCTTTCACTTTCATCAAGAGGCTCTTTAGTTCTTTTTCACTTTCTGCCATAAATGTGGTATCATCTGCATATCTGAGGTTACTGATATTTCTCCTGGCAATCTTGATTCCAGCTTGTGTTCTTCCAGCCCAGTGTTTCTCATGATGTACTCTGCCTATAAGTTAAATAAGCAGGGTGACAATATACAGCCTTGACGTACTCCTTTTCTTATTTGGAACCAGTCTGTTGTTCATGTCCAGTTCTAACCGTTGCTTCTTGACCTGCATACAGATTTCTCAGGAGGCAGGTCAGGTGGNAAAAAAAAAAAAAAAAAAAAAAAAAATTGTAGAGACAGAGAAAACATCAGAATCAGACTTAGATATGGCAGAGGTTTTAGAATTATCAGACCAAGAATTTAAGAATAACTATGATCAGTATGCTAACAAATCTCATGGAAAATGTGGACGGCATACAAAAATGTATGGGTAATGTAAGCAGAGAGATTCAAACTTGTGAAGAGAATCGAAAGGAAATGATAAGAACAAAAAACATCATAACAAGGATGAAGGATACCTTTGATGGGTTCAGTAGTAGACTGATCATAGTCAAGGGAAAAATAAGTTAGGTGAAAGAAACGTCAATAGAAACTTCCCAAACTGAAAAGCAAAGAGGAAAAAAGGATAAAAAAGATAGAACAGAATACCACAAGAACTGTGAGACAATTACAAAATGTGTAACATAGAGTAATGGGGATACCAAAAGGAGAAGAAAGAGAGAAAAAAATAGAACTATTTGAAGCAATAATGGCTGAAAAATGTTCAAAATCAATGACAACCACCAAACCACAAATGTAGGAAGCTCAGAAAATTACAGGAAGAACAAATGCCAATATGCTTTAATATAAAAGCATATTGTATTAAAACTACAGAAAATCAAAGACAAAGAGAAAATCTTGAAAGAAGCCAGAGGGAGGAAGGAAAAAACTCATTTTACCTATAGAGGAGGAAAGATAAGAATTACATTAGATTTCTCTTCAGAAACCACACAAGCAAGAAGAGAGTGAGGTGAAATATTTTAAAGCAATAAAAGGAATAAAAAGCCCCACAGCCTAATCTTATATTAAACAAAATTATTCTTCAAACATAAAGGAGAAAGAGACTTTCTCAGACAAACAAAAGTTGAGTCAATTTACCTTGCAAAAAATGTGAAGTTCTTCAGAGAGAAAGAAAATGAGGTAGGTCATAAAGAAAGAGCACTTAAGAAGAACAAAAGACATGTAAAATATTTTATTTTTCTTACTCTTAATCTAACAGATGAGCTTGTTTAAAATAATAATAGCAACAATATATGATGTAGATGATTGTAGCTAATAGGTAAGCGAAATGAATGACAACAGTGTTAAAGAGATGAGAGGAGGAATTGGGAACACTGTCATACAGTACCTGCAATATCCATGAAGAGGTATAGTTTTGTTTGAAAGTGGACTTAACTTTGTCCTAACTGTATATTGCAAACTCTACGACCACTAAAAAAAAAAAGTGAAAAAGGAGTGTAATTGATATGCTACAAAGGAAAGAAACTGGAGTCATATAAAATGCTCAATCAAAACCATAAAATGTCGAAAAAAAGAGTGGAAGACAAGAATAGGAACAAAAAACAAGGGTAATGAATAGAAAACAGCAACAAATATGGTAAATGTTGTCAATGGTCTAAATATAGCAATTAAAGACACAGATTGTCAGAGTGAATTAAAAAAGACAACTATATATTGTCTATAAGAAATCTACTTAATATAAAGACACATATAGACTAAAAGTAAAGGAATGGAGAAAAAATATCATGCTAACAGTAACCAAAAGAAAGCTAGAATAACTGTACTAGTTTCAGACAAAACAGATTTCAGAGCAGGGAACGTTACGAAGGATAAAGTTACTAAGATAAAGTAGGGCATTAGGAGGATTTGGGGGAGAATGGATATATGTATATGTATGGCTGAGTCCCTTTGCTGTTCATCTGAAGCTGTGACAACACTGTTTGTTAATTGACTATGCCCCAATACAAAATAAAAAGTGTAAAAAACTAATAAACAGGTTGGTTCTCCAAGACGACATAACAATCTCTTGTATCTATGACCCTAACAACAGAGCACCCAAATATGTGAGGCAAAATCTGATAAAATTGCAAGGAGAAACAGACAAATCCACCATTACAGCTGGAGACTTCAACACACATCTATCAGTAACTGAAAGATATAGCAGGCAGAAGATCAGTAAGGACATAATTGAATTGAACAGCACCACCAATCAAGTGAATCTAGTTGACATTTATAAAACATTTCATCCAACAACAGCAGAACATATACTCTTCTTGAAGAATTTACCAAGATAGACAACATTCTGGCCCATAAAACATAAGTTAACAAAATTAAAAGAACAGAAATTATTCAAAATATGCTGTCAGATCACAATGGAATTAAATTAGAAATCCCTAAGAGAAAGATAACTTAAAAAATACCAAAATGATTGAAGATAGAACAAAACACTTTCAAATAACATATGGGATAAAGAAGTCTCAAGAGAAATTTTAAAATACTTTGAACTATATTTAAATGAAAATAAAACTTGTCAAAATTTGTAGGAGGGACTTTTCTGGTGGTCCAGTGGTTAAGAATCCACCTGTCAATGCGGGTGATATGAGTTTGATCCCTGGTCTGGGGAGATTCCACTTGCCACTGGGCAGCTAAGCCTGTGCATCGCTACTCAGCCTGCTCTCTAGAGCTTGTAAGCCACAACTACTGAAGCCGGCAAGCCTTAGAGTTCAGGCACCACAAAAGAAAGTGCACAAGCAGCACTGAAGATGCAGTGCAGTCATAAACAAATAAATGAGTAATAATAAAATAAAGGAGCTCATTTGATTGGTTCATAAGATATCAATGTGTTTATATAGATTAAATATTCAAAAAATCCTAGGAATTTAATAAGCATTTGGCAAATGAATTAGTTTAATGCATGCATGTGTGCATACTCAGCCACTGAGTTGTGTCCAACTCGTTGCGATTCCATGGATAGTGGGCTGACAGATTCTTCTGTCCATAGAATTTTCCAGGCAAGATTACTGGAGTGGGTTGCCATTTCCTTTTCCAGGGGAATTAGTTTAATACTTCTGGTTTAATAAGAACAAACATGTCTTCTTTGATTTTTCAGCATTAAATATAATACAATATTGTAGCTTTATTCTACTTAGGTTCTTCCTAAACTTACATTGGTTCACTGATTAAATATGCTAGCATTATTTCTGTTGTTGTTCAATCACTAAGTTGTGTCCAGCTCTTTGCGACCCCATGGACTGCAAAACACTAGGCTTCCCTCACTATCTCCTGGAGTTTGCCCAAGTTCATGCCCATGGAGTTGGTGATGCTCTCTAACCATCTCATCCTCGCTGCCCTCTTCTCCTTTTGCCTTCAATCTTTCCCAGCATCAGGGTCTTTTCCAGTGAGTCAGCTCTTTATATCAGGTAGCTGAAGTCCTGGAACTTCAGCTTCAGCATCAGTCCTTCCAATGAGTATTCGGGGTTGATTTCCTCTAAGACTGACTAGTTTGATCTTGATATCCACGGGACTCTAAAAAGCCTTCTCCAGCACCACAATTTGAAAGCATCAATTCTTTGGCACTCAGCCTTCTTTATGGTCCTACTCTCACTCCTACATGACTACTGGAAAAAAACGTAGCTTTGATTATATGGACCTTTGTTGGCAAAGTGCTATCTTTGCTTTTTAATACACTGTCCAGGTTTGTCGTAGCTTTCCTTCTAAGAAGCCAGCGTCTTTTAATTTCATAGCTGCAGTCACCATCTGCAGTGATTTTGGAGCCCAAGAAGAGGAAATCGGTCACAGCTTCTACTTCCATCCCTTCTATCTGCCATGAAGTCATAGGACTGGATGCCATGGTCTTGGTTTTTTGAATAGTGAATTTCAGGTCAGCTTTTTTTTTTTTTACTGTCCTCTTTCACCCTCATCAAGAGGCTCTTTAGTACCTCTTCATTTTCTGCCATTAGAGTGGTATCATCTGCATATCTGAGGTTGTTCATATTTCTTCCAGCAGTCTTGATTCCAGCTTGTGATTCATCCAGCCCAGCATTTCACATGATATACTCTGCATAGAAGTTAAACAGAGTGACAATATACAGACTTGTACTCTTTTCCTGATTTTGAACCAGTCCATTCCATGTAAGCTTCTTACTGTTGCTTCTTGATCCTCATACAGGTTTCTCAGGAGATAGGTAAGACGGTCTGGTATTCCCATCTCTTTAAGAATTTTCCACAGTTTGTTGTGATCTACACAGTGAAAGGTTTTAGCATAATCAATGAGACAGAAGTAGCTGTTTCTCTGGAATTCCCTTGCTTTCTCTATGATCCAACAAATCTTGGCAATTTGATCTCTTATTCCTCTGCCTTTTCTAAACTGTTTGTACATCTGGAAGTTCTTGATTCAAGTACCACTAAAGCCTAGCTTGAAGGATTTTGAGCATAACCTTACTAGCATGGGAAATGAGCAAAAGTGTCTGGTAGTTAGAACATTCTTTAGCACTGCCCTTATTTAGGGTTGGGATGAAAACTAACTTTTTCCTGTTCAGTGGCCACTGCTGGGTTTTCCGAATTTGCTGACATATTGAGTGCAACACTGTAACAGCATTATCTTTTAGGATTTGAAATAGCTCAACTGGAATTCCATCACCTGCACTAGCTTTGTTCACAGCAATGCTTCCTAAGGCCCACTTAACTTCACACTCCAGGATGTCTGACTCTAGGTGAATAAGCACACCATCATGATTATTCAGGTCATTAAGACCTTTTTGTATAATTCTTCTGTGTATTCTTTCCATCTCTTCTCAACCTCTTCTGCCTCTGCTAGATGCTTACTGTTTCTGTTCTTTATCATGCCCATCCTTGCATGAAATGTTTGTTTGATATCTCCAGTTTTCTTGAATGGACCTCTAGTCTTCTCCATCCTATTGTTTTCCTCTATTTCTTTGCATTGTTCATTGAAGAAGGCCTTCTTATCTATTTTTGCTTTTATGTTAAACTCTGCATTCAGTTGGGTATATTCTTCCCTTTCCCCCTTGCTTTTCATTTCTCTTCTTTCCTTGGCTACTTGTAAAGCCTCCTCAGACCACCACTTTGCCTACTTGCATTTCTTTTTCTTTGGGATGGTTTTGGTCACTGCCTCCTGTACAATGTTACAAACCTTCATCCATAGTTCTTCAGGCACTCTGTCTATCAGATCTAATCCCTTGAATCTATATGTCACTTTCACTGAATCATATGAGATTTGATTTGTACATGAGCTTGTGGTTTTCCCTACTTTCTTCAATTTAAGCCAGAATTTTGCTATATGGAGCTGATGATCTGAACCATAGTCAGCTCCAAGTCTTGTTTTTGCTGACTGTTTAGAACTTGTCCACCTTCAGCTTCAAAGAATATAATTAATCTGATTTTGGTATTGAGTGATATCCACATGTAGAGTCATCTCTTGTGTTGTTGGAAAAGGGTGTTTGCTATAACCAGCATGCTCTCTCGACAAAACTCTGTTAGCCTTTGTCCTGCTTCATTTTGTAATCCAAGGCCTGAGTTGCCTGTTACTCTAGGTATCTCTTGACTTCCTACTTTTGCATTCCAATTCCCTATGATGAAAAGGACATCTTTTTTGGCATTAGTTCTAGAAGGTCCTGATAGGTCTTCATAGAACCAGTCAGCTTCAGCTTCTTAGGTATTAGAGTGGTTGGAGCATAGACTTGGATTACCATGGTGTTGAATGGTTTGCTTGGAAATGAACTGAGATCATTCTGTCATTGTTGAGATTGCACCCAAGTACTGTATTTTGGACTCTTTTGTTGACTATAAGGGTTACTTTGCTTCCTCTGTGGGATTCTTGCCCACAGTAGTAGATATAATGATCATCTGAATTAAATTTGTCCATTCCTGTCCATTTTAGTTCACTGATTTGCGCTCCACTCTTCCCCAGTAGCATATTGAACACCTTCCAACCTGGGAAGTTCATCTTTTGGTGTCATATCTTTTTGCCTTTTTATACTGTCCGTGGGGTTCTTGAGACAACCACTGGAGTGGTTTGTCATTCACTCCTCCAGTGGACCTCATTTTTTCAGCATTATTTCTGCATCATGCTTAAAATTATAAAGTACCTAAACTTGTGCCTAATTCAATTGATTCATTTTTGTGAACATTTGATTTCAATAGTATTTATATTTTATAGTATCCCAGCTGCAAGATTAATTTCCAAGATCTAGGACTTACCTGGTGGTATAGGGGTTGTCAATGCAGGGACATGGGTTTGGCCCCTGGTCTGGAAAGATTCCCCGTACACAGGGCGACTAAGCCTATGATCCATAACTACTGAGGCCTGTGTGTTGTACAGCCAGTGCTCCACCACAAGAAGAAGCCACCACAATGAGAAGTCTGTGCACTGCAAGTAGAGAGTAGCCCTGCTCCCTGCAGCTAGAGAAAGCCTGAAGGCAGCAACAAAGACCCAGCAGCAAAAATATAATTAATTAATTAATCTAAAAAATTCCAAGATCTATAGGTATCTTGAAACTTTGGACTGATATTAAAGGGAATTAATGAATATTCATTGAATGCTTAGCTCATTCTAAATAAGATGGAATTCCAAAACATTGATTTTGCTACATGCTAAATCGCTTCAGTTTGTGTTCAACTCTTCGCGATCCTATGGACCATAGCCTGCCAGGCTCCTCTGTCCATGATTGCTAAGCATTATTTTAAGTATGGGCTTTCTTTATAGCTCAGTCAGTAAAGAATCTGTCTGCAGTGCAGAAGACCCAGGTTCAATCCCTGGGTTGGAAAGATCCCCTGGAGAAGGAAGTGGCAACCCACTCCAGTATTCTTGCCTGGAGAATGCCATGGACAGAGGAGCCTGGCAGGCTACAGTCCATGGGGGTGCAAGAGTTGGACAGGACTTAGTGACTAAACATCACCATCATTTTAAGTATATATACTTCTGCTTCTTTAAAAAAATATGCTTAGAAGTAATAGCTTTGTGTATATATATGAACATGTACATTCCTTTCCCTTTGAAAACTGTGTGTGGGCTGAGTTTGTTTGTAGAAAGTTGTGTTATGTGTACTCATGAGTTCTGCTAAAGTGCTGATCTGTGACACCTGACAAGTCTTCATCTTCCCAGCTTGTTTTGTGAAACAAAAGCTTCTTCAGTTAAGGGTTATAACTCAGTGAGACTCTACTATGATACGTTCTGACAGAAAGGTACAACTCTGTATGCAAAGTAAAGAAATGTACTTTTGTTAAGAGAAAAGGAATAGGTTTGTCCTAAAATGAAATGACAGGTTGTTGCAGAGTGAAAGGAGCATGGTGAAGGGCAAAACTTGAATGGATACAGAAAATAACAGAAGGTTCATGGAAAGTGAATTTTATTGGCCTCGGATTATAGATGAGCAAATAATGAGTCTGAGAAGCTATTAAGCATGTTAAAATTCTAACAAAATCTGCTCAATCTTGATGAGCTTGTTTCTGTTTATTTTTATTGTTTACTGTTTGTTGCCTTCATCTACAATATAAAGGATCCTCCCATCACTTATCTGCCTAGATAGCAAAGATTCTGAGTCTTCCCACAATAATTATCTGTGTTTTGTCTTGATTTCATTACGGCTTTGGTTATTTAGGGGAAAAAAAGCTTCGTCATTTTTGAGAGTGCTAAGGTTCTTGTAGGTGATCATGTTACCTTCTAAGTATATATATATATATATATATATTTAAAGTCTTTTTGTCACTTTCAACTAAATAGCCAAATACTGTTTCCAAGGCACCCATGATCCTACCTTGCATTCAAATCCTTTTTATGTGTGTGTGTGTGGCTACACTGTGCGGCTTGCTGGATCTCAGTTCCCTGACCAAGGATTGAACCTGGGCCCACGGCAGTGAAAGTGCTGCTGAGTTCTAACCACTGGATCATCAGGGAATTCCCAACAAATCTGAAAACTTTTGATTTCATTCTTCTTCCTAAGACTGATTTGGAAGTGTAAAATGAAGGAAAATTACTTTCAGAATATCTTTTGTATCTAAAACTATCTTTGCGACTTCCCAGATGGCCTGGGAAGTCACAAAGATTTGCTCTTCCATTTCCTAAAAAAGAGATGTGCCAGAAACTATTAAGGTTATTTGATATGTTACTGGAGTTATTTGGAGTTTCATGGGAAGAGGTATCAATCAGAACAGATGCTGAGACTTTTCTAGGTTAAACTGGTAAAGGTCAAATGTTATTAAATATTTCAGCAATTGTATGCTCTATGGGCTGCTCCTAGAGATTCGTCAGTGACTTTTCTGCCATGATTTGTTCCTATTTATCAGAGTCCTGGTGATGATTTTCTCCTGTTAAGCAGTACTATAATTATCAGTCACAATTCAGTTATCATTTAAGATGTTTATTTGATAACAATTTAAAATTTTGAATCTAACTTTTTAAGGTCAGTGCTTCATCTGACCTCCAGTGTTCAACTGGAGATGAACATCAGCCTTACCTATGGAGTTTTATTAAAATACAGATGTTTAGGACCTACTCCAAATTTACAAAATCTCTTTATTTGATATAGTCTTGATATATTTTTCTTATATGCTTGGTATGTGTGTATATGTTTTAAATTGTGTATTATACTTCAAGATATTTTTATCTATAAAGACATATCTTTATCTGTTCAACCATCTATAAATCTGACATAATGTTCATTGTCTATAAAAATGTACTTAATCATTATAGATATTTTGTTCAAAGATTGCCTTAACTGTGTTTGTTTTGTGTACTATGGAAGCAACCAAACCCTTGTCAACTTCATTTTTGCTATGAACTATTTCACTTTTGATGGTTAAAAGTTAACCTAGCCATGTTATGTCTCTGTTACCTCCAGATACTATTTGTATCCCAAAGCTTCCTTGAAACCTCAGCTGTGCGCCAGAATTTCTATTTTCAACAAAGAAAACTTTGTAGAGGTTTCTACTTTCTCAGAACCCTGTCTGCAAGGACTCTGTCACGTACTGTTAACAAATAGCACAGTAATGAAATGCTCAAGCAGTTTGATTCTTAGATTCATATCCTTCAACTCAAGAGACATAAACCATCCTCAAATTATTGGAAGACTGTCCTTACTGGTGACTTCAGCCTGAGGGTTCTCAGGAACCATCCTGAAGCAGACAGCCTTTGGACGTAGACAGCCATGCCCAAGATCCACGGCACAAGATCACAGATTACTTTATAATCTGTACTCCTCGGCTTTCTGTTCTTTTACCTATGTTCTACTCCTTTTATGTAGACTTAAGTCTGCATTTCACTGTGTTCTTTATAATCCCTGTTTCTAATATTGCTGTTTGCATCCTTATCCTTCCTTGGTATGACTCTCATGCTGCTGTTGTTTAGTCGCTCAGTCATGTCCAACTCTTTTGTGACCCCATGAACTCTATTCCTCCAGGATCCTCTGTCCCCATGAAATTTCCCAGGCAAAAACACTGGAGTGGGTTGCCGTTTCCTCCTCCAGGGGGTATTCCCGACCTAGGGATCAAATCTGCATCTTTACCACTGAGCTACCTGGGAAGCCCATGACTCTCATATCAGCTACAATTTACCCACGAACTGGTGAAAATGCCAGCTTCTCTTGGGAACCAACCAGCTTTGCTTGGACCCAGTTCCTAGTAAAAAATCAGTTTATTTCCTAGGTAGTTGGACTCACTTTTTAGTTGGCAAACTCCACAGCAGGCAAAGTGGCCAGAAATCCTGCCTCTATGGAAACAATACCTGGGGTCCTTTTGTGATAACTAGTCTTTGCAACTGAACTTTCACAGAAATAGAACTTGGAAGGGGATCAGGGAACAGGTAGTGGCAGGAGAGTATCTCACATTCACAGATGTTACAAGTTGAGATATATCATTTTTCTTTTGACACGCCCCCCTTTGCCACCGCCAGTGATCTTTGATACTACAAAATTCACTGCCTGACACCAGACTATTCTTCATGAATGGTATCAAAATTTTACAGCATTATTTGATAATCCCTTAGGAGTATTTGGCCAAAATCAGATTACTGGGCGACTCCCAATGACTGGTATTGAATCTGACACAGAAGTTTACTAGCTGCTACCCACAAATTGGACAGGAACTTGTTACATTGGTACACTAATCCCTACTCTCAAGATCACCTCTGACATTACCCAAGGTCCATTTTGGCCCATTGGTTTGTCTGGTAGGAAAAAGAGATCAGTTGGTAGTTTCACTGAAAAAGGACAAACAGTGGCCCTGATTTCAGAATTGAAACCCTAACTACTCTATAGGAATTCTGAATTCCCCTCTTCTCTCTTCAGAACTCTTCATTTCATATTTTACAAGAAGCCCAGAGAGTATGATGAAACTTACATGCTAACATAGAGAGGAAAGGCTATAGGATTCAGGCAGTGCCACCAAGACTGGAACCTCCGAGAGGTTCAGAATGAGAAGTTATGTGAAAGAATGTTGTACTCACATTCCTACAGACCACTCAGAGATCTTGAACATCACTGAAAAGATCCAGGAAGTAAATGAAGATATCACAAAGCTGGGTAACATGCCTAATGGCCCCATGTATAGTTCTGTGGACTCCTCTTCATGTTGGACATGAGATCTGTTCTCTTGTTCAGTCTGAGCACTTGGCTCCTGCCCGACAAGTGAGCTGTACAAACTCTGGCCATAATCCTCTTAATCCAGAGCTTTGAAGCTGTTGCACAGCTGCTGTGTGTCAAATGATCCAGCAAAGGGTCCTCCATCAGAAAGAACTGGAAAACCCAACAGACACACAGGTTGAAAGGACCATCAGCAGATACTTGACACACAATTATGACACCTTAAACAGCAGTGAAGATCTGGGTTGATACTCTCAGCTATTAGTGGCTAGTCCTTCAGTTCAGGCTGAAGAACTGAAACCGTTTCCCCACACTCAGCCTGGACACAGAGAAATCAAACTACACCTTAGTGTCTATATGAAGATGAGGTTGTACTATGCTTCAGTCTTCATTAGCATGACTATTTTTACAGGAATATCCTGCCTGGAAAATGGCTTGATTGCGCATTACAGAATTTTCTCAGAGACCTTTCAGCTCTTCAGCAGAAAGCATTACAGACTCTAATCTGTCCCCTAAGATCCTTTTGATGCTTTGATTCAAAATCCTGGCCTTGCTGTTTGTTGTGGACTGTTATATTGTGATTCTTACCCAATCCTAATTAAGCCCTCACTTTGAAAGTCCTATCCTAAACCAAACTTTTATTTCTTAATAAATTCTGACCTTATTTTCCTCCTATGAGATATTGTCAAGACTTTGCTTGCTGTAAGCACTAAATCAGTTTTGTCTTATCAACAGACTGTGTTGATGATATTTAGGGAGCCAGCTCTTGACAATAATTTAGGTAAACATCTTTTAAAAATAAGGAATAAAAGATGAACTAAAGGAAAAAAATCTTGGAAATGTAGAGGAAGAGTGATGAATTATGGCTAGGATGGTTGAAAATGCTTCACAAAGAACTGATGTTTTCCCTGAATCTTGAAGGATGAACAAGGGTTTGTCAAGAGAGGTGGGCAGATTCCGGGCAGAGGAAATGGGGGTTTAAAGGGCCCCAGTGAAAATGCCAAGCAGTCTGGGGGTGTAGGTGACCAGGGCAGAGCTGAGCCTTGGGTAGGACTGATGCTGCGGCAGGGAGCATGGGGAAAGGAGGTTGCCCAGAGAGCAATGCATACCTACGGGGAGCAGGGGGAAATCTCCAGGGAGAGAATATAATGCTGGAGCATCTACCAGATGTGATCACATCAAAGGATCATGACAGCAGCACTAAAGAAGTTGTTGAGGGTGGAGACAACTGATGTAAACACACTGAAAAGTACCGAGCGCTAGTTACAGACTCAAAGATAGACAATCACGTGTGGCAAGAAGGTTTTCTTCACCCACTCCTGCCCTAACCTCTTCTCCTTCTCACCTCTTAGGGGAAGAGGGTTTTGGGTAAGACAATGTAACAACAAATTATTTAGGTGTATTAATAACTTATCAAGTTAGGAAGCTGGTCAGCATTGGCCAGTGAAAGATGGGTTTGTCCTACAGGTGCTCTTTGTTGTGCTTGGAAACGCTTTGGACAGAAACAAATCTACTCTTTCCAAAGATGTGGGAAGGAGTGTGAAAAAGTGTGTGTCACCACAGCTGTGATCTTAGGGAAGAGTTCTAGAACTGAGCTCTGCTCTCAGAGAGGGCAGAGGAACAGAGACAGGGGGCAAGGGATTAACGATTCATCCAAGACTGCTTCCAGTGTTGGTTGAAAAGACTGGATAAGAAAGTCAATATATGTTTGTGTTCTCTTCTGAACTGTGTATCCTCAATTAGCTAAGAAGTGGTTTTCTCTTCGGTAATGAACTGTCCCAGGCATTCTTCCAAGCATTGTAGACATAACTAGAGGGTTCATAAATTTTTTCCAAACTGTAATTCCTAATGTAATCTCATTTCCCAACTGAATGAAATTCATGCGGAATGTGGAAAGCCAGCCAGAATTTGCCTTTCAGTCTTCCCTAACCTTTTTTTCACAGAAAGCAAACTGCTTTAATTTTTCTTTCATTGTCAGTTTTCAATAGACTTCACATAATGCATAATTTAGGAGCTAGGAGAGCAGCTGTCACATTAGGAAGACCTCCAAGCTCTGAATGCACTCACTTACACTTAACAGGCCTCCTCACGTTTATGCACCTGACTCAAGTGAAAAATTCAGAACGAAAAATAGGCTGAAAGGAAAATAGAGAAGCTGGGAGACCTGGTGGGTCTGGCTCACCCTCCAGGTCCTCACAGTTAAGTATGTTCACCAAATGATACAAGAGAAGGGAGAATTCTGACCATCCTTTTTGATGGATGGAATAAAAAATTGTAATTATTCTGAGAAACATACTTTGTATTCTCAGACATATTTTTTCCTTCTTGTAGAACAGAAGCTGAAGGAGTAGGATTTGGGTCCCTCAGAGGTCACTCTAGAGGAGATTTAAAATGGAAATCTTGGGACTTCCCTGGTGGTCCAGTGGTTAAGAATCTGCCTTGCAATGCAGGGGACTCAGGTTCAACCTCCGGTCAGGGAACTTAAATCCCACATGCCTTGGGGCCCACAGTAACAAAAGATCTTGTGTACAGCAACTAAGATCTGAGGCAGCCAAATAAATTAAAAAAAAAAAAAAAAGGAAATCTTTACGTAATTGGCTTCCAGTTCATTGAATGAACTCCCATTATTTAACTTCACTGCATCCCTTGACCACTGGCGTCCCTAAAGTGAAAATGTTGACTCAATTCCTTTTTTCTCTGCACAAGGAAAAATGGCAAGGGGGGGTGAGATGTGTATGTGGCATATTTCAGTAGAAAAAGTTTTGTATTTTAGGCAAAATGACTTTGCATTTCAGGATCATTTGCCCACAGGTGGCCCCACAAGGCCCACCTCTTCAGGGGGGCAGAGGGGGAGTTGGGATGGGAGGAGAATGGACAGAAATTGGAAGACAGCAGAGAAATGGAATGGGGACCAGACCAGCAACAGCACAGTGTTACCAAGGACTTGGACCCTCCATGAGAACAGGGCCTCATCCAGCCCCATCGGGATACTGTGCTCTTTCTCACACTCGCTCCTGACACTCTGGAGGGATGGGAAGACTAGACGGGGAGGAAGTGGGGTGGGGAGGAGGGACAGTGGCCATGTGGTGCTCTGGGGGCAGGAAGGAGTGTTGAGACGAGTGGTGCCTCCATAGCCTCTCTCTCTGCCCAGAGTCATAGCTCTGCTATACACATTGCTCTTGGGTGTTCCGCCCACCCCATTTTGGACTGCCTTACCAAGGGCTCAGGTCCCAAGTAGTGGGTGAGTAGTAGGTGCAAGAGGGAATGGGTTGGCAGATGCACTGGGGTAGATCCTGGGGCCAGCTCCCTTATGCTCTGTGTGCCAGCATGGGCTCAGGACAAGTCCTTCTCCTGAGAATGAGGAGGGGGATCTCTCCCAACATCCTCCCCCAAGAAGTCCATTACTTCCTGAGACTCTACTTCCTCACCTACAAGCAGGGCCCTGCCTGGGATGCAAGGAGGAGAAAACAAACCATAACCACATGTCTCCTGACCTGAAGTGCAGGATGCCTGACCCCTGGGTATGGCTCAAGCTCCCCTGATGGCATTGGAGGGTTTTCCACCTGTGACTTCAGCTCCTCCTGGAGCAGGTTGTCCCCTCTGGGTAAGCCCCTCACTATCTCACAGAGGAGCTGTGTCCACATTTCAGATGGGAAGGTGACCCACTGCTGCTGGCACTTTGTGAGGGTAAGAGCTTGTCCTCTGGAGTCAGGTTACCTGGGTATGAGCTCTGGCTTCACTCCCTACCGGCTGCCTGGAATGGCATTCCGACCCCACAAGCTGGTGAATGTTCACTGATCTTTGAGGCTCAACTCGGTGTCACTCACTCTGGGTCTCTCCCTTGACTCTTGGGGCTGAGGGCAGGCCCTCTCTGAGCAACCCTTGGCCTCCTCCCCAATTAAACTATTATACCTGCCTTGGGAGGGCTCCTTACAGTGAGTGGGGGGAAGGCAGGAAGCAGGAGGATGGAAGAGAAGGTTGAGTGGATGGCTAGACTTTCACCTCCCCAGGATACCTCACACCTTCTCACCTGTGCCCAGAGAGCCGCTCCTTGCCCGCCCCCTCGTGCCACCTCCTCCTGTAAGAGATGTAACAGGTGTGAATGGCTGACCTCTGGAGAGTGCCCTTCCCCACACTGCCCATCACCACGGGGACCCTTAGCAGGTTGACAGGGCCTCAGAGAGAACTGGGCTCCAACTGTTCAGCTCCACAAGCTCCAGGGCCCCTCGTTCTGACATTTCTCTGGCACCCTGGAAACTCGTGAGGTCAGAACATCTCCACAACCACAGAGATAGAGAAACCTGTGGAGAGGATTGCTAAGGAAAGGTGACTGTTACCAAGGCAGGGGAGGCTGAACGAGCCCGGTGGGCACAGATGGCCTCTGTCACTCAACCTTAACGCAGGCACAGGCTGTTTTTAATCCCTCCAACAGCCCTTCAAGGAGGCTATGGCTGCCTTTGCTCATGGATGAGGCAGGGAGAGTTTGGATAACCAGACTGAGGTTGCTCAGCAAGCAAGTGGCAGGCCCTGCAACTCAAACCTGGGTCCCGCAAAACATCCTGTCTGCTTCCCTGTCCCCTGCTGCCCAGGAAACCTGGAAAGGGGCTCTGCAGAGATGAGGATAAACTCACCTTCCTCCCCTCGGCCCTTTAGCTGATGGCTCATGGTCCGCAGGGCTCTGTCAGCCCCCAGGCAGGCTCACAAGCCTTGCTCATCCACGGACACCTTCGGCCTGGGATGTTTTGGGGCTCTCATGGTGGTTGGCTTCCTTTCCTGGTAGCCAAGGCTCCTTGGCTTGAGATTGAACGTGGAGGCGGGTGAAGTTTGGGAGAGACGTGGGGCAGGAGGCGGTGAGTTCCCAGCCCTTCAATCCGGCTGCACAGTCCTCTGCTCAGGTTTCTCTGCAAAGAGGCGCTGCGGTCTTGCGTTTCAGGCATCACTTACACATGAAGGGGCCCTGAAGGGGCCAGAAGCTGCTGGCTCATTTCCCGGCAGTGATGCCACTTTCACTCCAGCCACGGGAGGTGTGAGGAGCTTCCCAGGGCTCTTTCCCTCTATCTTGGGTCCCTGGTTGGGACAGGCACTGGGGAAATGATAGGATATTTGTGAAAGTTTTCACCTGGACTTATACTTAAAACACAAACTCCCAGGGTACCAACAGGCATTCAGATTAGTCTGAATGTGAACCCTGATAAGGAAGGCCTGAGCCCACTCTGACGAACTGTTCCTGTTCGCACCATCTGCTCACTTGCTCGTCAGCTCTTCCCACTGCTGCCTGGCTTCAAAAAAGCCAGATTTGGCTGGGTTGGAAACCACCTTTCAGGGTGCCTCTGAAAGGTGATCACAGTCCTCAGTGTGCTCTGTTCTTAACCTGAGGTCCCTGGCACTCCAACAGTCATGAATGGAATCTTGTGGGTCTGAGAACAGGAATGGGGGAAAACATTGTATTTTTATTTTTCCTTGCCTTAAACCAAAATTTAGCATTTCCCTAAAAAAAAAAAAAAGTGATTTTGTCCCCAATAGGAGTCACAAATATTTTCTTTTCTTTTTAAATTGAAGTATAGTTGATGTACACTATTATATGAGTTATAGGTGTGCAGTACAGTGATCCACAATTTTAAAGGTTATGCTCCACTTTTGGTTATTATAAAATATTGGCTATATTTCCTATATTGTGGAATATATCCTTGTAGCTCATTTCATATATAATAGTTTGTACACCTTAATCCTCTTCCCCTGTTGTCCCTCCTCCCATTCGTCTCTTCACAGGTAACCACTAATTTGGTCTCTACATCTATGAGTCTGTTTCTTTTGTTATATTCACATTTTTTGTGTTTTGCAGATTCCATATATAAGTGATATCATATATCTGACTTATATATGATATCTGTCTGTCTTAATTCACTTAGCATGAAAGAATGGTGAAAGTTGTGTCTGACTCTTTGCAATCCCACGAACTGTAGTCCACCAGTCACCTCTGTCTATGGAATTCTCCAGGCAAGAATACTGGAATAGGTAGCCATTCCCTTCTCCAGGAGATCTTTTTGACCCAAGGATCAAACCCAGTTCTTCCACACTGCAGGCAGATTCTTTACTGTCTGAGCCACCAGGGATGCCCTTCACTTAGCATAATGCCCTCCAAGTCCATCTGTGTTGCTACAAATGGCAAGATTTTATTCTTTTTTATGATTGAGAAGGATTCCATTGTGTATATAGACCACATCTTCTTTATCCATTCATCTGTTGATGGACACTTGGGTTGCTTCTACATCTTGGAAATTGTAAATAATGCTATGATGGACATTGGGGTGCATGTATCTTTTTGAATTAGTGTTTTTGTTTTTTTAAGATAAAACCCAGGAATGGAATTTCTGGGTTATATGGTAGTTTTTTGAAAAACCTCCATATTGTTTTCCACAAAGGCTGCACAAATTTACATTCTTACTACAGTGTATGAAGGTTCCCTTTCCTCCACATCCTTGCCAACATTTGTGTTCTTTTTGATGATATCCATTCTGACAGGTGTGGTGATATTTCCTGATTGTTTTGATTTACATTTCCCTGAGGATGAGCATCTTTTCCTGTGCCTGTTAACCATCTCCATGTCCTCTTTGGAAAAATGTCTATTCAAGTCTTCTGTACATTTTTAAATTGTTTGTCTTTTTATTGTTGTTGAGTTGCATGAGCTATTCGTATATTTTGGATGTTAACCTCTTGTCAGTCGTATCATTTGGAAATACTTTTTCCATTTCTGTAGATTGTCTTTTCATTTGTTGATGATTTCCATCATTGTGCAAAAGTTTTAAGTTTAATTAGGTCCCATTAGTTTAGTTTTTCTTTTATTTCCTCTACTTTAAGAGATAGATCTAAAAATATATTGCTGTGATTTATGTCAGAGTGTTCTGCCTATGTTTTCCACTAGGAGTTTTATGGTTTCTGATCTTACATTTAGATCTTTAATCCATTTTGAGTTTATTTTGTGTGTGTGGTGTGAGAGTATATTCTAATTGCATTCTTTTACATGTAGCTGTTCAGTTTTCCCAGCAGCACTTTGAGAAACAAAATGTTTCTGGTCATGTCAATAAACAAATGATGTCACAGTCAGAAGAAATTGCAGCCCTCCAATGTGAGCCATTGAGTACTGTGGGAACTCAGGAAAGAAACAAAGAATCCCTGCCCTCTAGCTGCCATCAGACTGCAGCCATCCTCAGTGGTGAGCCCTGGGGAAACTCAAAATAAGAAGACACAGGATACTGGCCCCAGACAGCTTAGGTGCACAGCCAAGGAATGATTTCAGTGAGCCCAGACTCTTGTATCTTCTCATATACAGAAAAGCACTAAATTCCTTAACTTGAGATATCTGGTTTTCCTTAATTAATGATAATAATTTGATGTTCAGACTACCTGCCCTTGGTTGCAAAACTTCTATATATTTTGGCTCCCCTCCTTTGCTCCTTGGAGCAGTTCCTCGAAATGCTGCTCCTGGGATTGAACTCCTCAGTATGTCTGCTGAATAAAACAGAACTCTCAACTTTTAGGTCATGCATACTTTTTTAGTCAACAACTTATTGATGAGACTGTCTTTTCTTTATTGTACATTCTTGCCTCATTTTTGCCTCCTTTGTTGACCATAAGTGTATGGACTTATTTTTGGATGGAGTCACAGATATTTTCACATCATACCTTCCAGGGCCCAAGAGTAGGCTTTTGTCTATCACTTAGAAATGAATCGTCTGAGGAGACACATGTGCTGACAAAACAAGACAGATGAGGCATCCCTTATTGGGAAGGGGAGGCTTGGCAGAGAGCAGGGGTGTCAGGTAATCCAGGAAGGCTGCTCTGCTATATGGCTCACAGTCTCAGTTTTCATGGTGACAGGACTAGTTTCTGGGTTGTCTTTGGCCTATCATTCTGACTTAGGGTCCTTGCTGGTGGTGCATGCATTTCAGCGAGGATGATTCTAGGAGGTGGTAGGACAAAGGGCGTCTCCTTCTGACCTTTCTTGAATTCTTCCAGTTGGTGGTGGCTTATTAGTTCTGTGTTCCTTACCAGGCCTCCTGTTGTAAAATAACGCAGACAGATGGTTACTATGGTGCCCAGCCAGCGTGGACAGTTTCAGTTAGTGTTTCCTCTAACAACTATAAAGCTGTTGGAGATCTCTCAAAATATCATTTATGTTTATCATCACTTTGAAATTATGATAGTTTTATATCTGCCACTAGATCTTGCTGCTTAATTTTGAGGAAGCACATATGTCACTGTTGACAGATTTTAAAAATTATTTCAACACCAATTTCAGGATCATTAGTCTCCTTGGTAATCCTAGTACTTTATCACATGGAATTAAAATCAATGTTCTGAGAAGGGTAGTCTATATATCTCACCAGTCTATATATCTCACAATAGGATTATGAACCTACTCCAGGGCAAGTCTTACAGGGGTGTTGGAACAGACCCAATCTGGGACTTTTACACCCCTAACAGGGTCAGGAGTAGGACTGTCTGCCACATGGGGTCCTTGGCAAATGGCAAGGGCAAAAGAACCACCAAGTGTGGTAAAACATCTGAAATGGACACAAAAGTTCAACTCAAGCTTTAAACTTTTTCTCTTTGTCACTGACGCTCTTCTCAGACCATGTTGCTGGTTTCTGCAGCATGTCCTTGCCCCCCATGGGGTTCAGGGGAAGTGAGGGGACTCTCAGTTGCATTCTCTGGCCTCTCCCCATCTCCTGATGAGGAAGATCCTCCCAGCAGACCTACCCTACCCTTCCCTATTCTCTACCATTGGAGGAGGGATGCTTTCTGCCTCACCTTCCTCTATGGAGGGGAAATCCCTTGTGTTTCAGCACTTGCCATGTTTACACCATGAAATACTCCCCTTCTCTGCTTCCCTCAGAAAATTTCAAGCACTCACTAGGGCAAAACCTAATTCTAGGCATTTGGGGATTCATCAGTGAATAAGACAGAGACCTTTGGCCTTGGGAACTGATGTGTTCCTGATGTGTAAGGTGGTTAGTTTTAGCCTGTGGTGTCTCAACAAGTGGTCTGAGATTTAGAGATTTCTTCCCTCTCACAATAGTGCCTATTTTCCACAATTATTTCTATGGATTTCCAAAGTCAAGTTTGGGAGTCAAATAAATGAGTATTTTGCTTTATTTGTTGCATGGCACTTACATCAATTTCAATATTTCTAGAGGAAAACACATCCAGAGGAGAGTGAGAAGGTTCCTGAGAAAGAGAGGAAGGCTGTGCCATCTTTGTCTCCATGGGGCCCACCCACAGGGTTCCTAGGCTGCAACAGGGATGCAGAAAGCTGATGAATTTTTGTGAGGCAAAGGGACCCAGGTTAGAGCCATTTGCTCAAGGAGTGAGGAAAAGAGAACAACATAGGTGCTTTAAAACTCTTACCCAGGTAGCATGTGTGCTGTCTGCTGCTCTTTGCTGGGTCCTTCCCAGGAACCCTCTGCAAGACCCCCATGTTCTTTCTGCCAGGCTATTGGCAAGGACTTATTTAGAGCAGAAGCAAGAAGAACTAAAACTGCAGCCTCCAGAACAAAAACCTCAATCACAGAAAGTTAAAATGAAAATGCAGAGGATTATGTCATAGAGGAGATCCAACCAGTCCATTCTGAAGGAGATCAGCCCCAGGATTTCTTTGAAAGGAATGATGCTAAAGCTGAAACTCCAGTACTTTGGCCACCTCATGCAAAGAGTTGACTCATTGGAAAAGATTCTGATGCTAGGAGGGATTGGGAGCAGAAGGAGAAGGAGACGACCAAGGATGAGATGGCTGGATGGCATCACGGACTCGATGGACGTGAGTCTGACTGAACTCCGAGAGATGGTAATGGACAGGGAGGCCTGGCATGCTGCGATTCATGGGGTTGCAAAGAGTGGGACACGACTGAGCGACTGAACTGAACTGAACTGAACTGAAGGAACAAGATAAAATTGCAGAAAAACAACCAAATGAAGAAGAAATAGGCAACCTTTCAGAAAAAGAATTCAAAGTAATTATAGTGAAGATGATCCAGGATCTTGGAAAAAGAATGGAGGCAAAGACTGAGAAGATGCAAGATATGTTTAACAAAGACCTAGAAGAATTAAAGAACAGAGAAGAATACAATAATTGAAATGAAAAATATACTACAAGAATCAATAGCAGAATAATTGATTCTGCAGAAGAATGAATAAGTGACCTGAAAGACAGAATGGTGATAATCACTGCTACAGAACAGAATAAAGAAAAAAGAATAAAAGGGAATGAAGACAGCCTAAGGGATCTCTTGGACAACATTAAATGCACCAACATTCACATTATAAGGGTCTCAGAAGGAGAAGAGAGAAGAGAAAGGATAAGAGAAAATAAGTGAAGAGATAATAACTGAAAACTTTCCTAGCATGGGAAAGGAAAGTCAACTAAGTCCAGGAAGTGCAGAGAGTCACAGGCAGGATAAACCCAAGGAGGAACATGCCAAGACACATTGTAATTAAGCTGACAAAAATTAAAGACAAAGATAAAATATTAAAGGCAACAAGGGAAAAAAATGACAAATAACATACAAGGGAAAGCCCATAAGGTTATCAGCTGATTTCTTAGCAGAAACTCTGCAAGCCAGAAGGGAGTGGCATGATATATTTAAAGTGATGAAAGGAAGACTCTACAACAAAGAACACTCTACCTGGTGAGGCTCCAGTTCAGATTTGACAGAGAAATCAAAAGTTTTAGATAAGCAAAAGCTAAAGTGAATTCAATACTACCAGACTAGCTTTGCAACAAATGCTAAAGGAACTCCTCTAGGTGGGAAAGAGATTAGCAACTTAAAAACCAAAAAAACAAACAGAGAAATCTTGTACATATATGTACTGTTATATCAAAACCTCATGAGAACAGCAAACCCCAAAACTACAATAGACAGACACACACACAAAAGGAAAAGCAACCCAAACACAACACTATAGACGGTAATCAAACCACAATAGAGGGAACAAAAGAGGAAGGCGAGAAAAAGACAAACCTCAAACAATTAAGAAATGGCAATGGAAATACACATATCGATAATTACCTTAAATGTAAATGGATTAAATGTGCCAACCAAAAGACGTAGGCCGGCTGGGGGGATTTGAAAACAAGACCTGTATATATGCTGTTTACAAGAGACCCACCTCAGGCCCAGGGAAACATACAGACTGAAAGTGTAAATGGAAATCCAAAGAAAACTAGAGTAGCAATACTCAAGTCAGACAAAATAGACTTTAAAACAAAGACTGTTATAAGAGACAAAGAAAGACACTACATAATGATCAAGGGGTCAATCCAAGAAGAAGATTTAACAATTATAAATATATATGCAACCAACATTTGTTGTTGTTCAGTCGGTAGGTTATGTCCAACTCTTTGTGACCCCAAGGACTGTAGCATGCCAGGCCCCCAACACAGGAGCACCTCAATACATAAGGCAAGTACTAACAGAGGTAAATAGAGAAGTCAACAGTAACACAATAATAGTGGGGAAATTTAACACCCCACTTTCAATGGACAGATCCTCTAGACAGAAAATTAATAAGGAAACACAGGCCTTTAATGACACATTAGACTGGATGGACTTGATATTTGTAGAGCATTCCATCCAAAAGCAGTAGAATACACATTCTTCTCAAGTGCACATGGAACATTCTCCAGGACTGACCACATCCTGGGCCACAGGGTGAGCCTTGGTAAATTTAAGAGAACTGAAATCTTATCAAGCAGCTTTTCTGATCACAAAGTATGAGATTAGAAGTAAACTACAAGAAGAAAACTATAAAAAACACAAACATGGGGAGGCTAACCAATCTGCTACTAATCAACAAATGAATCACTGAAGAAACCAAAGAGGAAATTAAGAAAAACTACCTAGAGACAAACAAAAATAAAAGCACAATGATCCAAAACGTGTGAGACGCAACAAAAGCAGTTCTAAGAGGGAAGTTGATAGCAATACAATCTCAAGGACTTGTGACCCCATGGACTGTAGCCTACCAGGCTCTTCCGTCCATGGGATTTTCCAGGCAAGAGTACTGGAGTGGGTTTCAATTTCTTCCTCCACGAGATCTTCCTGACCCAGGGATTGAACCCGGGTCTCCTGCATTGTAGGCAGACACTTTACCATCTGAGCCACCAGGGAAGTCCCTATTCAAGTACTACAACCACCATTTAAGGTGGGCAATCTCATTATCTTTTTTTTTTTTTTTTTTTTTTTTTGTAAACAGATAGGAAATTGAGGCTGAGATAGTAAGTGTCCTTCAGTCCCTGGAGGCTGCTGTTACTCCAGGCCACAAGCTTTTATTCCCTACACTCTCTGACCTCTCAGGAAAAATCTGGGTCACACCCCATCCTTCCTTTCAAAGGACCCTGCCTTTGCCTCCCACTTGGGAGGCCTCTAGAGCAGAAATCTGACTGCATCTTTCCTCTGCTTAAAGCTCTGTCCTAAAACCTCACGGCCTGGGGATGAAACTCAGACTCCTTACTGTGCCAAGCAAGGCCCCTGAGAACTCCGGGTGTCTCCAGCCTCCTCCGCCTCTCCATTTCAGGCCAGCTTTCCACCTTAAAAATGCAATTGGCTCTTTACTCCCAGTGCTATTATCTTCCTTTGCTTTGCTTCCTCTCAGTTGAGGACAACTCTGAAGGATGCTGCCATCAGGACTTGTGGCAGAGCCCTGGGCACACCAGCCATTCAACATTTAAAAGTAAGTCTTGGAATGATGTTTCCCCACAGAATTTTTGAGTGCTGAACAAGGGCAGTGTATGAAGGTGATTTAGAGCATGAGCTGGAATATCAGGCAGAGTTCAGTCCTGTATGACCTTATGCATGTTATTTATCCTTCCTGAGCCTCTGTTTATCTGGAAAATGGGGTTAATCCTTCTGGGACTTGTGAGGGACAGATGGATGAAGGTAGGTAAATGAAACTGCACAAGCCAGAGAATTCCAGTAAATGAAGAGCGTGCCCCACTCCCACTTATGGGAGGTGCTTGCTTCATGCTCTGAGCCCTATGGGGCCTCATTTATCTCCCCTCACTCCATGTCCTCTGTTCATGCCCCTCTGTGCTCTTGGCAGCAGGGCAAAGAGGGCTGTCTCTTACTTGTCACAGGAAGACCCCAAGGCTGGTGCTGGATCAGCCAAGAAACTCTGCTCGCCGTCAGTAGGCAAGTACCTGAACTCAACCCAAGCCAGAATCCAAGAACAACAGCTCCTCCTAAAAACTGTAGCCAAGCCCAGTTAGAGTGGATTCTTCACTTTGAAGTGAATTTCTTAGACTTCGAGTAACATCCTTCCCAACCAGAGAAGAATCTTGTTAGAACGGGAGAAGCCACATCAGGGAGTCTCAAGATCACCTGCAGTCTATCTCCTGCTGTTCCTGCTGGAAGGGCTTCATGTCCTTCCATACTGGTTTCTTCTCGTCTTCCTCCTGCTGGAGGACAGTGGGGTTCTTGTGGGCAGGAGTCCAATACCTCAGGATGAGGAGCTTACTCCCTCTTTAAGCTGTTCTTTTCACCAATGCCCACACTAGTTTGGGGAAGAATTCACTCTGGGGCCTATTTATGGACGCTTCACAAACACAGTGGGCTAACCATCAGAAGCACCCAGTGTACTCCTTCCCAAGGGATCAGCCACACACACGTTTTGGTCGCTTGCATCCATAATGCCTATGCCAGCCCCTAACCCACTTCCCACAACTCTTTGATTGCACTGACCACATTTGACAACTTGAATCTTCCTCCTCTGTGTTCCCTCAAGTGTGAGGCAGTTCTTAACCCTGCACAATGCTGGGAAAAGGAGGTAGCTTGTCTTGTTTGTGGGGAGGGATTGGGGACTCCCAGGAAGCAGTGTGCTGAGTTGAGTTTTACTCTGAGGCAAAGGGAGAGTATCTTGGGCAGAGGTAATGGCTAGGGCAAGGCAAGAAGTCCAGTATGTGTCCTTTGGTGGTGGTGCTGGGTCAATGGGAGGTGAGGCCAGGAGGAGGGTGAGGCTGACAGGCAGACTGGGCAGACGGTGAAGGAGACCTAAAGTCATCTTTCAAGGATACAGAACACTGAAGGGTTTTGATCAAGGGCACAAGAATCTCAAACAAACAGAGAATGGTTAGAAGTAGGTGAGTCATAATGTATGTGATACTGACTCTCGGAGTTCTAAAGGTTTTGCTGTCCTTGAGGCAATCCAACCATGGGATATGGAATATCAGAAGACAATATCCAACCCCAGCTACCGGCAGGAGAGAACAGGCATCCTGCTTGGTGGTTGCAGGGCAGGTGGGGCAGCCAGGGCTTTGGAAGAGCTCTCTGGGTGGCAGCGTGGGAATCATAGTTACACTGTGTCCACATCCTTTTTCTTTCTTTCCTGTGGAGCTTCCAAGTCTACTTGGGATGGTCAGCACTTTGCCAAATGTCTGATTCTGACTTATATCCTTCTTGTATCACTGCCACTGTTCCAGGCTGGTGGGTACATGAGCACTCAGACACACAGCTCTGCTGGGATAGGTGGCAGGTTTCTTTCAGCGGATGAGAAAGTGGAATACCTGATACCATCTTGAGAAGTTCTGTAAGAACTTCTGCTCTTTACTTGGGGAGATGCTGCAAGGCAGAAGTCAACACTCCATCCATGGGAAGGAACTGCATCCTGACTCATCACATGGCGGCTGGTGTCTGAGATCCTTTGAGCCTCTGGGAAGATTCCTTCTCCCCTTTGCCCTTGAGTTTTGGCTCAATATTTGCCTTTCCTTTGTGGTGATATCACCATGACTATAAGGTGAAATCTCTTGATTTCACATATTTGCAAGTTTTCAGAAAAACAATCTACTTTGTAGACAGTAAGACCAAAACAGGTGGTGCAAAAACATATCTTTTAACTTTTCATAAATATTCTTATTTTTCATTCTGCTCAACAAAGGCTTTAGCTAATTAATAGTTGAGTTGCATTTATTGGACAGTCAACTCAGCATAAATAAACATTGCTCTGAAGAGTAATAATGTTGTGAAACTGCTAGATAGTATTTTGGGGGCAGCTCCAAGGAGCTCCAGTACTTCATGTCTCAGCACAGAAAGAAGTCAGTAGGAGGCAAAGTGATAGATAAGAAGTGATTTAATAAGAATAGGATGCTTGTGAAGCTTACAAGTGGGTGGGTGGGAGGGTGCCTCCTGC
>SJYV01054831.1:507175-548645 GCA_006410875.1 Neotragus pygmaeus
CTCATGCAAGAACTTATTGGTTACAGTGTTATAATCAAAGGAAAAGATGGGAGAGGGAAAAGACCATCTCCTTCCTCATTCCTGAATAGAGGTCACACTTCAATCATCTGTTCCACCTCCATGTGGGGTGGGGAAGTTTCCTTGTCCCTCTATGGCCAAGTCAGGACTGTCATGGCACTATGGAAAAATCATTTCAGGTCTCAGTACAATGAGGGTCTTTCACTTTGAAAGACCTTTTACCGTCCCATAAACTATTGTTTTCCATGTATGCACAGAGCATGTTCTAGGGATCATTAACTTACTTAGCTCACTGGGCAGCAGGTGGGTCTCATGCCCACATTGTTTTATTGTCTTGGGGCCTCTCTTGCATGATTTTGTTGCTAAATAAGCCTGTTCGATTTTGTGGGTAAGCAAACCTTGTTTCTAGAGTGATCATTAACTTACTGAGTCTCCTATACTTTTTTCTTTTCCTACAATCCCCTAGAGGAATTAACTATTTAATAACCTACTTTGTCTTTTTACTCTGTCCTTATCAATTGGAATAGTATTTTACCATGATGGTGAATATTCCTATTGCTAAGGTTACAGGTGGTAAGCTCTATAGTAATTCTCTTTCATGAGTGTGGGGTTTGATCTGAGAAAACCCTAAAACCCAACACAACAACAAGATGACATGTGCAATTTCAACCAAAAGTCCCTGGGCATCCAAATCTGGTGGTGATTTTGTCTCAAAACCCCTCATTAATTGGGAACTTCTTGGATCACCTTGTTAATTTAACTCCCCAATTAAAAAAACATCTCTCTATATATAATTAGCTATGGGTATCTTCTTACAAACATCCAGTATCGCTCACAGAATGTTGTAAACCAGCACAATGGAGAGGTTCCAGTGACAGGAGCGAAGGCCTTCTCTGGATAAGGTGAGCTGGTGTGACAGCCGGGCTCTTCCCCTCCACCTACAAGCTGCACCAAAGAGCTTCCTACAGGGAAGTTTGCGGGGGCACGGCAGCCACGGGGCCATGGAGATCTGGATGGCAGCCACGTACGTGTCCCTGCAAGTTTTGCACACTATATTATGAACGGCTGATTCTAAGGCTCTTTTGTACAGGCTCTTAGTTGGTCAACTTTCCTGGATCAGTAGGAAAAGGGTGGGGCAGAGCACTGAAGGCATTTAAAAGGATCTGCCTGCCATTCTGGCCTCTGTTAGGAAGGGAGAGCCACATCTGGTATTTGGAACCTGAGGGCGCACTACTCCCAGGGAGGGGATGATTCTGACCAGATATTAGCTGGGCAGATGAAGAGACCTGGCTGGGCATGGTTCACAATCCATGAAGAAAACTGCAGCCAGGTGGTATCTGGGGCCATGGGTTTTATGCACCTGCCTCTTTCCCCTCCTCCTCCGGAGGCAGTCAGGCAAAGAGAGCTGGGAACCAGGATTCCGAGGCCTTGTTACTTCTGCCCATAGGGGATAAGGACAATTAATAACTGGAATGTTCCCCACAAGCTAGCTGATTACAGATGTCACCTGGATCAAACAGGTAACAAATCCCTCTTCAGCCCCCATTTTATACAGGACATAAGCAAGATACTTTATTTCTTCATCTGTCTGGTGGAGGTAATTTTGCTATGAGTCCTACAAGGGTGCTTTGGGGGTAGAGGGTGTAATGTGGCTATTAACAGGAATACCCTGAAGCCCTGAGGTGTCCAGAGGGGTTCTCATGCTCACAGCCCCACTTTTAGGAGAGCAGGGACCAGGCGCTTTCCTCTGTTCCTCCATGCACCTGCCTCGATGCTCTTCACCAAGGCAGAGAGGGGTTAAGTTCACTCTGCTGCTGCTCACCTCTGGCCTCTGCTGTGCTTGCCTGTGCCCATGTGGCTCTGGCGGGGGCAGGGGTAGGTGGGTGAGCTGCCTCTTCTCCAACCCACAGAGCAGCACTAAGCCCAGGATGCATTGCCTGTCATCAGCAGCTTGCAGATAACCAGGTGTGGCTGTAGCAGAGCCCAGGGCAGGAAGTCTCAAACAGGGACAACTCAACAGCTTGCATTTTCTTGGCTGCTTGTGCCCTCCCCCCTCCCCAAGGGTTTCAATGGTACCTGCCACTTGGTTTCCAGAGCTCAGTCTTCCTAGCAAGATGCCTCTCATCTGATAAACTTGATGACCAAGTTGCTCATGCACAGATTGGGGTGGAGAAAAAGCCCTTTACTGAGCTGCAGACTCCCCATGGTTTAAGATTCCTGGGAAACCACATGTCGTGTGGTTGGAATGCTGCTTGCTTGGTGAGCAGGGACCATGGAAAGCAACTGGAAAGGGTACAAGGAGACTTCACTTGTTGGGATGCAGGTGTCTGCCTCAGGGATAATTGAGTGAGGACTTATGGGTAAATTCATGGGTAAGGTCTCATGAGTCCTCACTCTTTTGATGTTTGTTTTTATCATCTAGAGGATTTGGCTATCTGTTTATACTTAACCTTGAGTTACTAAGAAGCCCAGGGAAGCTTTCTGCCCCTGGGTGGGCCCTGTTGATTGGAGTTGGGGGGTCGCTCACTTTAGGACAGGGTTACTTAACCTGCACATTATTGACATTTAGGACCAGATAATTCTTTATGTGGGAGCTGTCCTGTGACTTGATGTTAAGCAGAGTCCCATTAGATACTTATTAAGTCCCACCCCCACCTCAGGTAAGACAACCAACAGGGTCTCCAGAGATTGCCAAGTGTCTTCTGGGGGCAAAGGTGGCATGGGGTTGAGAGTTGCTGTTCTAGAATGATGAGGCAGGGATAAGAGACACCCATTCAGTGTCCGTGTGCCTTTTCTTTCCCAGAGAGAAATCTTCCCATCTCCTGCCTGAGGAAGATAATCTTGGCTGCCAGCGTGGGGAGCTGAGGAAGAGGTGGCTGGGAGTCCCACTCTTCAGCATGCGGTTTTTCACTCCAATCTGTCCTCTCTGTGGTGCTTTGTCTTGCTCTCGGTCCAGAGCTCCGCTCTGTGTCAGCCTCTCCAATCAATGCTGAATCTTTTGCAGGGGTCTAAGATGGTGACTGCAGCCATGAAATTAAAAGGCACTTACTCCTTGGAAGGAAAGTTATGACCAACCTAGATAGCATATTCAAAAGCAGAGACTGCTGAGGTCCAGCCTCAGCAGAGTCCAGGGATATCCTCAGGATGGACGACGTCAGTAAATGAAGAAAGATAGAGATAAAGATAAGGAATGAAACATGGGGTGACCAAGCTTCTTCGGTGAGCGAGGCCCATTTACTTTATTTTTCTTGGGGCTTTTATACCCTGAGTTATACATACAGCAAGGTGAAAAATGCAGAGTCAACTCAACATTCCATCAGTAATAACCTTTATCAATACCAGGTTCTTTTCTGCAAGAGTCTTATTTTTTGTACACCATCTTCTGTCCTGGAGGCCTGTTGATATTCCATGACCTCTTTTTGATAAACGTTGGTCAGCCAGAACAATAATCTTCCTTTAAAGTGTTTCTTCTTAAATTCTTAGCCTGCGTCACCCTTAAAGTACAGCGTTACATTTTTATGGAGCAAAGATTCAGCAGGTTACAGCAAAGAAAGAACTTACTAACTCAAAGTCTAATGTTGCTAATGCTAAGGCTGCTGCTTGTAATTTCTATATCTTAACTATATGCACTCCCAGGAACACAATGGATAAGTGATGTGGGAACTTGGCAGCAAGCATAGGCTCAACAATGTTGCAAGAGTCTGGATAAATCTGCCAAGTAAGCTAGAATGCTAACAGAGGGTTTGAAACACTCCTTTCATGCCCAGGAGATAAAGCCCTAAGTTAACTCTTTCCAGAGAAATGTGGTCTAGGGAGAGGCCCCTGCTATTGTCAGAAGAGCCGGTGAAATATATAAAATAGTAAGACAGATTCTGGTTTGGGGGTAGATGCTTGAGCAGGTCCAGGGGGTCTGTCGAGTCCTGAGGCCTTGCTCATCAGGATTCTTCTGCATGACCTTGTCGGATGGCCCAGGGATTCCCTCGAATCCTGCAGGAACTTGTCATGGGTGAGATCTCCCATGCTGGCTCCCGGCAAGAGACATTACTTTGCCAACAAAGGTCTGTCTAGTCAAGGCTATGGTTTTTCCAGTGGTCATGTATGGATGTGAGAGTTGGACTGTGAAGAAGGCTGAGCATCGAAGAATTGATGCTTTTGAACTGTGGTGTTGGAGAAGACTCTTGAGAGTCCCTTGGACTGCAAGGAGATCCAACCAGTCCATTCTGAAGGAGATCAGCCCTAGGATTTCTTTGGAAGGAATGATGCTAAAGCTGAAACTCAATACTTTGGCCACCTCATGTGAAGAGCTGATTCACTGGAAAAGACTCTGATGCTGGCAGGGATTGGGGGCAGGAGAAGAAGGGGACGACCGAGGATGAGATGGCTGGATGGCATCACTGACTCAATGGATGTGAGTCTGAGTGAACTCTGGGAGTTGGTGATGGACAGGGAGGCCTGGCGTGCTGCGATTCATGGGGTCACAAAGAGTAGGATACAACTGAGTGACTGAACTGAACTGAACACTGTTTTAAAATAACAGCTTTACCAAAAAATTCACCCTTTTAAAGTGTACAATTCAGTGGGTCTTAGTACATTCACACATTTGCCTCTGGTTTTCAGAAGTGATTGCTTCATTATTCTTTTTCAAATTGGTGCTGACTGTAATCATAGTTAACAGTTTCCTTTTCCTGTAGAAAGGGAAAGGTGGAAACCCTTTCCTGGTGAAAGTTCTGTTAGCCCCGCATGCCCCAAGTCCAGAAGAAGAGAGCGAGCAGAGCTGGCTGGGGTGTGGGAAGGGTGAGCCCTGTCTGGGGCTTCCTCTCCTCTTGGTTCAGGAACATGCCCACCCTCATCTGCTCCGCACTTTGTGCAGGGCCGGCATTCACAGCCATCTCGTCCCTTCCTGGCTGTTTGGTCAGGCGCTTCCCTACAGAGGCCTGTAAAAGTTGTGACAAGGAGGACACCAAGGTAAAAAAAGTGGGGACATTGCCTCTGGACAAAAAGGAGGGACTAGGTTGGTGGCCACTGGCACTTACCCTCTGGTGGTGGGGTATGGGGAGGGTGACATACATCTTAGTCTCTGGAGCGGAAGGTCAGGACTTAGACCTTGGATACAATTTCTGAATTCAGGTTATGGGGTGAACAGTTAGAGAGTGCTGAGGGAACAGAGGGACCCTCACCACTGGAGGGACAGTGGGGACTAGGCATTGGGAGTGGTCACTGGGGATTCAGGTGGACTTTAGGAGGGAGACTCTGTCTAAGTTGGAACCAGGAAACTTGGCCTCTGGGACCAGCTTGCAAGGGTGTTCCCTAGAAGGCCCTGTGAGCAGTGTGGACTCCCCCGGAGGTTTGCAGGTCAGACTCAGTGCTCTCCATCCTTAGAAGGGGTCAGGAAGGGACCAGGTGAGGGAGGCCCTTGGCCTACGGTCCTGGGGAAAGCAAGCAGCCAGACTGAAAGGCCTGCATCCTCTGTGAATGCCCCGCATCCTCTGTGAAGGCCCCTTGGCTTTCCCTGTGGTTCCAGCCGCCCTCCTACCCAAAGGGACCAGAGAAATTGCGCTTGGGTCTTGGCGGTCAGTTGGACGCCCCCCTGTTGGCCAAGCCGGGACGTTGCCTCTGGGGCGACGCGGGGGCGACAGACAAACCAGAACCAGAAACAGCTTCTCCAGGTGCAACGCAGCCTATCTGAGTCCTGGCAGCTGGAGATTCCACCAGTGTTTGTACACTGGTGAAAACAAATTAACATTTGTTCCTTGCCAAAGTAAGAATCTGTTGTGAATTAGAGAAACTTCACCTGAATCTAAGCAGTATAATTAGAAGCTCAAATCTTTGATCTCAAAAGTAACTTCTTGTGAATTAGAGCACATACAAATGTAACCAAGTAATTTATGTTGAAATGAAAAATAAGCTATAGTGATTTATTTGATTTCTTATAGTGAGTTATAGCACATTAGCTCAGAAAGGAAAATTAGCTCAGAAACACACATCTCAAACTAAAGATCTTTTAACAAGTTAGAGCAAATTAATATACATCTAAGAAGTATTCCTTGGAGAAGGTGATGGCACCCCACTCCAGTACTCTTGCTTGGAAAATCCTATGGACGGAGGAGCCTGGTAGGCTGCAGTCCATGGGGTTGCTAAGAGTTGAACACGACTGAGCGACTTCACTTTCACTTTTCATTTTCATGCACTGGAGAAGGAAATGGCAACCCACTCCAGTGTTCTTGCCTGGAAAATCCCAGGGACGGGGGTGCCTTGTGGGCTGCCGTCTCTGGGGTCACACAGAGTCAGACATGACTGAAGTGACCTAGCAGCAGCAGCAGCAAGAAGTATTCCTAAACCAAATTTGGCATGAAAAATTTGGAACTAATTTTCTATTTATCAAACTTAAATTTTGTNTGCCTTGTGGGCTGCCGTCTCTGGGGTCACACAGAGTCAGACATGACTGAAGTGACCTAGCAGCAGCAGCAGCAAGAAGTATTCCTAAACCAAATTTGGCATGAAAAATTTGGAACTAATTTTCTATTTATCAAACTTAAAACCACTCATTTAAAATAAAATGTCTTATCTTTAAAGTGCTATATAAAATTTTTGGTTTCTGGTTCAAGATGGCAGAGTAGAAGGGCATGTGCTCATCTCCTGTGAGAGAGCCAAAATTGCAACTTGCTGTTGAACAAGCATAGATAGGAGTACGCTGGAACTCACCAAAAAAAGATGCCCAACGTCCAAAGACAAAGAAGAGGTTGCAGTGAGATGGTAGGAGGGGTGTAACCATGATAAAATCAAATCCCATACCTGCTGAGTGGGTGACCCACAAACTGGAGAACAATAATACCAAAGAAGTTCTCCCATTGTTCTGAAGGTTTTGAACTCCATATCAGGCTTCCCAGCCTGGGGATCCAACAAAGGGACTGGGAATCCCAAGGAATCTGACCTTGAAGGCTGGTGGGATTTGACTACAGGACTTCTACAGGGCTGGGGGAAACAGAGACACCAGTCTTGGGGACACTTGCGCACACCAAGAGCAGTCAAGGAGCCATCACCTCATAAGAGATTGTCACCCAACAAGGCACCCCGCAAGACCAAAACCACCTGCTAGCGTGGGAGGGTCTCCTCTGGAGGCATGGGTTGACAGCAGCTCAGCACAGGGACAGGGCACTGGCGGCAGCAGTCCAGGAAGATCCCCCTTGGCATGAGCCCTCTTGGAAGTCACCATTAACTGTACCATACAGCCCATAGACCCAGGGTGGTTTGCCTCAAGCCAAACAGCTACCAGGGAGGAGCACAACCCCATCCACCAGCAGATAACTGGATTAAGGTTTTGGCTTCCCTGGTGGCTCAGACATTGAAGAATCTGCCTGCAATGCAGAGACCTGGGTTTGATCCCTGGGTTGGGAAGATCCCTTGGAGAAAGGAAAGGCTACCCACTCCAGTATTCTGGCCTGAAGAATTCTATGGAAGAGGAACCTGGCAGGCTACAGTCCATGGGGTAGCAAAGAGTTGGACACAGTTGAGTAAATTTCACTTTTACTGAGCAAGAACCTGCCATCAGAGTAAGACTCAGTTTTTCCTACCACCAGTCCCTCCTATCAGGAAGCTTACACAAGTCTCTTAGCCTCCTCCATCAGAGAGAAAACAGAAGAAGCAAGAAGAACCACAGTCCCACAGGCTATAACAAAAACCACATCACAGAAAGTCAATCAGGATGAAAAAGCAGAAAGTTATGCCCCAGATGAAGGAACAAGATAAAACTCCAGAAAAACAACTAAATGAAGTGGAGATAGGCAACCTTCCAGAAAAAGAATTCAGAATAATGATAGTGAAGATGATCTAAGATCTCAGGAAAACAATGGAGAAGATGCAAGAACTGTTTACCAAAGACCTAGAAGAACTAAAGAACAAACAGAGATGAATAATACACTAGAAAGAATCAATAGCAGAATAAGTGAGGCAGAAGGTGGATAAATGACCTGGAGAACAGAATGGTGGCAATCACTGCTGCAGAACAGAATACAGAAAAAAAGAATGAAAAGGAATGAAGGCAGCCTAAGAAACCTCTGGGACATTAAATGTACCAACATTCAAATAATAGGGGTCCCAGAGGAGAAGAAAGAGAAAGGACCTGAGAAAATATTTGAAAAGATAATAGCTGAAAACTTCCCTAATCTGGAAAAGGAAATAGTCAAAAATGTCCAGGAAGCACAGAGAGTCCCAGGCAGAATAAAAACAAGAAAGAACACATAGAGAAAGATGATGCTGTGAAAGTGCTGCACTCAATATGCCAGCAAATTTGGAAAACTCAGCAGTGGCCACAGGACTGGAAAAGGTCAGTTTTCATTCCAATTCCAAAGAAAGGCATGCCAAAGAATGTTCAAACTACCGCACAATTGCACTCATCTCACATGCTAGTAANACTTTACTAGAGTGTGAGATGAATGCAATTGTGTGGTAGTTTGAGCATTCTTTGGCATTGCCTTTCTTTGGGATTGGAATGAAAACTGACCTTTTCCAGTCCCGTGGCCACTGCTGAGTTTTCCACATTTGCTGGCATATTGGGTGCAGCACATTCACAGCATTATCTTCCAGGATTTGAAATAGCTCAACTGGAAATCCATCACCTCCACTAGTTTTGTTCGTAGTGATGCTTTCTAAGGCCCACTTGACTTCACATTCCAGGATGTCTGTCTCTAGGTGAGTGATCACACCATCGTGATTATCTGTGTCGTGAAGATCTTTTTTTGTACAGTTCTCCTGCATATTCTTACCACCTCTTCTTAATATCTTTTGCTTCTGTTAGGTCCATACTATTTCTGTCCTTTATCGAACCCATCTTTGCATGAAATGTTCCCTTGGTATCTCTAATTTTCTTAAAGAGATCTCTAGTCTTTCCCATTCTGTTGTTTTCCTCTATTTATTTGCATTGATCCCTGAGGGAGGCTTTCTAATCTCTCCTTGCTAAGAGTTAGAGTATAGCTGGTCTAAATTAGTCAATGTATGTGAAATCAAGCTCACAATCACTCACCCACTTATAAATGAAATTTGTAAGCTTCATAAGTGATATGTAAATTTTATATGTACAGACTTACTCAGAAATACATGTATGACACAAATATACAATCCCACATCACTCTACCAAACCCTCCAAACTGGATGTAATTATTTGGTATTAGGTTAATCATGTTTCCATTATGGCTTGTAATTGCAATAATCTTTTATTTTTTATCTGGCTACTGATTGTGGAAACTGATAAACATCTTCTGCTATTGTGATTTTTGCTTAATACAATAATTGCATCATGATTAGTCAACAGAAAATAGTAGAATTCTGTATCAGTAAAACTACCATTTAATAGAAAAACCTGTAGCACTTTTTAAAATCCAGATGCATATCACAATTATCTTGGAATTTTTTGAAAAATACAAATGCCCAGGTATTGCTCTTTTTCCTTCAAAGCTCCAGATGCGTTTGTAATGAGTAGCCATGTTTAAAAACAAGTGGACTATATGATTATTGTTTACTTTTATCTAGTTTGTTTCACTTTTTCTATTTCATATTTGGTGCTCCCATTTCTTTCAGTTTATGTTTTCCAATTTCTTTTTTTTTTCTTCTGATGTTCTTTCTCAAGTGTTTACCAAGCATAGTAGAAAAGCTTTTGTATACATAAATATATACATAAATAGTATGTATAATATAACATATACATATTTTATAAAACTTGTGAATTTTTGCCTAAATAAAAAACTTGACATTTTGATTCCACTTGTTTAACTTAGTCTGAATAGAATGCTAGACTTCTAATTTATATTCACTTAAAATTCTGAAATACTTCCATGTATTTTGGCATCTAGAAAAAAGTCTAAAAAGTTTATTATCTTAGTGATTAAAAACATTTGAATTAGGCTTGACACTTCTAATTCAATTCTGAATATATAAAGAAATATGTTGCCAAAAAACAAGAAAATTAGCATGTGATATAGTATTATTAACTAAAGTACAGATTTTGTCCAAATCTCAAAAATACGCAAAAAATTATGGAAATTCAAAATATAAAAAATTAAAACATTAATTTTCTTTTTTATGTCTTTACCTGGTCATATTTTCTATAATGCATTAGAAACACATTTTGTGTGCGTGTGTGTGTGTGTGTGTGTGTGTGTTAGGACATTTTAGTAAAGGTTATTAGTGAAAAAAAAGTCATAGGACTGGATGGGATTGACGGATAAATTCATTCATTCAAATATTAAGCCCTTGTTTTGTGCTAAGCAGTGTTCTTCTAGGCATTACAGCAATGAACAATGCACAAAGAAAAATTCATATCCTTTGAACTCACATTCTAATACGGAGGATAATAACACACATACAGTATGCTAGCGATCAATGTTAAGGAGGAAGGTGTTAATAAAACAGGGATGGGTGGGAAGGTTTGTTTTAGAAAAGGACGGCCAGGAAAGCCCTCAGTGGGAAAACGTTACTTGAACTTAATTCGTGAAGGTGAGGCTGTCAGCCGTGCACACAACTGGACGACCAGCATTCTAGGCAGAGGCAACAGCACACGCAAAGGTGCCGTGCTGAAGCAGGTCAAGTCAGTTCACGGGAAAGCAGGGACTGCGGCTGTAGACAAGAGATGAAAGTGAAAGTCGCTCAGTGGTGTCTGACTCTGCGACCCCATGGACTGATACAGTCCATGGAATTCTCCAGGCCAGAATATCGGAATGAGTAGCCCATCCCTTCTCCAGGGGATCTTCCCGACCCAGGAATCAAACAGGGGTCTCCTGCATTGCAGGCAGATTCTTTACCAGCTTAACTACCACGAAAGTCCTGTAGACAAGAGAGCCGGGATAAAGTGCTGGGAGATGAGGATCGAAAGTTGGGACGCGGGGGAATGGGTGGTGAGGGTGGGTGGTGAGGGTGAGGAGGAGGAGCTCTAAGTACCCAATGAAGCTAGGAAGCTGTCCAACAAAGAGGATTCGAAGATAGCACCGCCCAAAGCTCCGCCCTGCTCTAAGCTCATAATTCAGCGCCTCGGCCGGAACTCAAGGCCCAACTCCGGGACCGGAAGCAGTTTTCTACCCGACCCCATTTTGGCCGTTGTTGCATTTCCGGTAGCGGCGGCGGGAAGCTGGTTACTCGCGGGCTTCTAGGCCTCCGCGAAGGCGAATCCGGCGGGAATCCGAGCCATCAGAACCGCCACCATGGTGAGGAGGCGCAGACCAGCAGCACGGGAGCTCCTGAGTCTCTTGTGGGGTGGGGATCGCGATTAACCGGGAAGGAGGTCATGGGTTGGCCGCTCAGGGGGTGAAGGCCCGGGCCGCGGCGCCTCCGTCTGCGTAGGAAAGACTCACACCGTCGTTCCTCGGTGGACTGGGCGGGGGCGTGGGGGGCGAGAAGGCTGGAAATAAGGGACCGAGGCCAGAGTGCACCTCGCTTGGTGCGCGCGAGGTTAGCGCTGGGGCTCTCCAAGTCGCTGTGCGATCCCGTAGGCGCTGAGTAAACTTTGCGGAATATATGGGGGGGGGGGAGGGGAGCGGGGGCTTCTGAGCAGGCACTAGCGCCGTAGAAGGACTAAGACCCGGTGAGAGGCTCAGACTTGCGAAGGGTGAGGGTCCGAGGAGTTGCGGAAAGACGTGGTAGGACTTGTGGCCGGAAACAGTCTTGATTCTGGTAGATGGAGGAGGGGGGAACGGAGGGTGAGTGAGGGGAGGAAAAGTCCAACTGTTTTGTTCAGCATTTATGCTTTAGTACGCCTGACTTTTTAGGCCCTTGGACTACACAGTGAAGTGTTTCCTTTCTTCACCGCGTTCACTCTTATTTGGAGACATGGGTAACATAATTCGGAGTGGTAATTCAGCGTTAAGTAAAAGTAACGGCGGGAAGCGGGATAAGAATGTTTTCTAGACTCGGTGATCCCTGTCAGAGTCCTAAAGACTCAGGCTTTCCCCCAGCGAAAATAGGAGAGAATGGTATAGATCCGAAGGACTGCAGGAACAAAGTGTGAAGGGTAGCATTGTTGAAAATTCTTAGAGGGGAAAAGGAAAAATGGGGGTGGGAGGAATTGGCGGGAATCTGATTATTAAAGGCTTTACATGCTATTTAATTTTGTTAGTGGTAAGGGATGCCATTGAAGGATTTTTAACAAGCAAAAGGACACGTACTTATTTGTGTTCAGAAAGATAACTGTTATGTAGCTTTATATATGCGGTGAACCGGAAGCAGGATGTTGTTTCGAGAGTTAGAAAAGTAGGCACTGGATTCAGGCTGACTAGCTTTCGGCACAGTTTAACCTCTTACAGCCTCCTGACCTCATCTGTAAAGTCTGATTTTAAGGATTAAATGAGATAAGTAGTGCTTGTGGCAGTGCCTGCCAGTGAGCGCCCAGTGCGAATTAGCTGTAGAAGACAAATGGAGCAGTAAATGTTATTGTCAAGGTTTGACCCCAGTGGTTAGAAGCCGTGATTACAGTTTGGTTAAAATGGTCATGTAAAAGAAACTGCACCACGTAACTTGAGTCTCCAGGTTGACAGGAGTCAAGATTCTGATCCATGCATTTGTAGGTTCAGAAAACCTGTGTTTGTTCAACCTCACAGATGAATAGCAAGCACAGTGCCTGGTACCTCAAAGGCTCTTGGATGAGTTAAGACTGGTCAGACTAATGGGAAGCTGATATAACAAATGCCAGGTTGTTTATTCATAGAAATGTAACTGCCAAGGGCACTTGACAGTCCTCTTGTGAGGTCTGTATACTCTGTTCTAGCACAACCACATTTGAAGCCAGGCTGTGAAGGAGCAAAGGTTGTTGGGTTAAGGAGTATAGCAGCTTATATATTGTCATTATGTGTTCAAACTCATTAGCACTCTGACTACGAGGAAGTTTTAACGTTTCTGAATGTAGTCTTGGAGACACACTAACAAATCACTGATTTGGAGGTTCCATTCTAGTCTTCTAAGCTGTTCATCTCCTTTCTGATAACAGGCTCTTCATTGATTGGGTTCTTAGTGCCAGTCCCATTCCAGCTCTTTTACCCGGTCTTTTTTTTTTTTTAACTCACTCTTTTTAATGGAATGGTGGTGTTCCACAGCACCTGTAATCTGCACAGTCACCTGTAATCTGCACAGTGGCTGATGGCCACTAATCTCTAATATGCATGGGTTTCAGTAGTTTGGAGCCATCGCCCTCTCACTTCTGAAACATATACAAGATTCAATCCAGTTCAGTCCCTCAGTTGTGTCCAACTCTTTGTGACCCCATGGACTGCAGCACACCATGCCTCCCTGTCCATCACCAACTCCCGGAGTTGACTCAAACTCATGTCCATTGAGTTGGTGATGCCATGCAACCATCTCATCCTCTGTCGTCCCCTTCCCCCACCTTTAATCTTTCCCAGCATCAGGGTCTTTTCCAATGAGTCAGTTCTTCGCATCAGGTGGCAAAAGTATTGGAGTTTCAGCTGCAGCATCAGTCCTTCCAATGAATATTCAGGACTGATTTCCCTTAGGATGGACTGGTTGGATCTCCTTGCAGTCCAAGGGACTCTCAAGAGCCTTCTCCGACACCACAGTACAAAAACATCAATTCTTCTGCGCTCAGCTTTCTTTATAGTCCAACTCTCACATCCATACATGACTACAGCATAGACAAAGATATACAACATAGACAAAGGCAATTGTTATATGAAAAAGATGGTTTTACGAGAAGGGACAATAACAGGTCAGGTTTGAAAACAGGTAAGAGAATTCCTAGGAAATGGATGTGGTTGAAAGATAGAACTGAGAATACTGAGAAAGACAAACAGAAGAGAAGGCTGCAGCAGAAGTTTTAAGGAAAGACAACAGTTTTGTGGGTCCAAAAGAGCTGAGTCTCATTCCTGCTGATTTCTCCTTGCAGACGGTGGGCAAGAGCAGCAAGATGCTGCAACACATTGACTACAGGATGAGGTGTATCCTGCAAGATGGCCGTATCTTCATTGGCACCTTTAAAGCTTTTGACAAACATATGAATTTGATCCTCTGTGACTGTGATGAGTTCAGGAAGATCAAGTAAGGAGTGGGCTGTGGGGGGAGGGGTTGAGTGGATGGGGAGTGGATTGGGTGGGTGGGCCAAGTGATAGGTGGTGATTAGCTGGCTAGTTCCTCTCAGTTTGCTCTCCTGTTTTACAGGGCAGATTAAAATGGAGAGTTTCTTAAATCTCTTTCCTTAGTCTTGCTCTTTACTTCTAGCAGAGTACAAGTTGTAAGTAGGGCTGCCAGGCTTTTTATTTCTCTGATTTTGTGTGCCCGGGGGTACTGGGGTAAAGGGCTCTCATGTTCTCCCCACAGGTGTGTAAGGGGGGAGAGCTTGATTTTCTGGCCTCATTGCCTATTTGTAAAGCTGTAGCCTAAAGGGCTCTCACAGTGCAGCCTGGTCTGAAACTGCTTTAAGAAGCCTCTGACCCTCTTCAGGGTAAGTGCTCAACTCCCCTTGTGGGTTTGGGGCCAGTGATTTTTGTTGTCATTTACAGAAACAATTGGAGAATACAGTCCCATAATTTGTTAGATAATTCCCTTGTCTTAGGACTCACAGATCTTAAGCTTCTAGCCCAGTAAAAGATGTGGTCTAGTGTTTTATTCTGTTTTACAGTAAAGGCATCTTGAGGCCCAAAGAATTTATGTAATTTCCTTGACCATCCAGCTCTCTTTTGCCACTGGAGTGTCCGTAGTGTGTTGCCAGTGGCTATCAATTCCCTTTAATTCTCTTTGGGACTTTTGTTTTCTTTGTGGCATGAGGTCAAAAAGTATAGGTAGTGATGGCTGAGTGCCAGGTGCACATTAGAGAGTGGCCAACATTTTTAAATGAGACTAACTTTATTCTGGTAATGAAAATGTGCCCATTAGAAAATATTTTGTAAAAGTACATAGAAGTATATGAGAAAAAAGATACCCAGAAAGTATTTTTTTTTTAATTGTAAAAGGGCAGTATATGCTTTTTTTAAAAAAATAAGAACTATAGATAAGTTTTAAAAAAGAGGAAAAAATGACCACCCATAGAAAATTTATATAAAATATCATTAAAATGAAACCTTTAATTTTTAAAAATCAAGATATTTTGTATTTCCTTTAATTTTAGGATATTGGCTTTGACTTTCCTTTCCCTGTCTTGTTGCAATTACTTTTTCCCAGTCTATCTCGTTTATATTTTGCTCATCCTTTTCTGCTTGTGGATATTTGGAGATTTGTTTTTGTTCTTTGAGGATAGAAGTGTAATTTCTATATAGCTAATCTCTTAACCTTTTCCTTTATGGCTTCTATTTCTAATATGAGGTGAGAGACAGAGTTATAGTTCTGTGGGGTTGAATTAATACTAGAAAGATACTGCATGTAAGTAGAGTGAATGGGATTCAGTTGACTTGAGGAATTGTTTCGACTGCCTTCCTGACATTGTTAAGGCCTTAAGCTGAAGGAAGAAAAAGGGTAATGGCAACAAAGAGTTGACTGAGAGAAGGCTTTCACAGTGGCTTTGTAAGTGAGCCAGGGCTGGGCTTTCTTGAGTCTTATCCTGTCTCTTGGTCTGTGCATTTTCTTGGCATGGGACACAACCATCTAAAGGGGGGAGGTTACAAGTTTAGCCTGTCAGTAGATTTAGTGTAAAACAAGTCTCGGAGGGCCCCTAGGTAGGTGAACATGAGCTTTACCCTTTTTCTAATGCTCTTTTGCTTTGTTTTTCTTCTTCTCCTAAACCTGTCTTTAGACCAAAGAACTCAAAACAAGCGGAGAGAGAAGAGAAACGAGTCCTTGGTCTCGTACTACTTCGAGGGGAGAACCTGGTCTCAATGACAGTAGAGGGACCACCTCCAAAAGATGTAAGTCAGAACTGAGAGCCAGTGCAAGGCCAGGAACCTTGTGCAAGGGAGGTGCCACCCTGAGCTGGGCCCTGTGTGGGGTTCTCTGTTTTATTGCAGTACTCACAGATATCTTCTGGTTTCTGTTTCCCTTATACAGATAATAAACCAGAATCTTAAAGAGGTTGCTTCGCAAGTCAGAAGTAAGGAACTAGGATTTGAGGGTTTGTAACTTTAAAGCCCTCTTTTCCTTGGTTGATGTACCTAGTCAATAGAAGAGGTACTTAAGGCCTCCTGGATCATTTCGTAATGTGATGACAGTCTAGTTGGACCATAAAAAATTACAACTCCAAACAATAGAATACATGTATATTTTTTGTATAGTTATGGAATAATAGTTAATATTTAATTAAGCATCTGCCATTTGTCAAGCCCTTCAGTATTTAATCCATGTAACAGTCTTTTGAGATAGATTATTCCCACTTTACAGATAATGCAAATTGAAATCTAGTAACCTGCACAAGGTGGCACAGCTGGAAAGTGGTGAAACTGTCATTTGATTCCAAGCAGTATTGGTTCATTAACATCAGCCTCCCTTTAGAAATAGAAGAGGCTTTAGAGAATCTAACCAAATTTGTTTCCCCTTTTTCATTTTAAGATACTGTTTGTTAAGGGAATAATCTTGTTACCTTGTTTTAATTTTTGTCCACATATATATATATGTTGGGTATTTTTTTTTTTTACTTGTAATAGGTAATGTATCATTCTGCTTTTTAACTTAACATTGTAAACGTTTTTCCAGTTGGTATATTCAAAAGTCATGTTAATGACTTAAAGATACTTTCAAGTGAGTGTTTAGACTTTTACATACAAAGGATGTTACCATGTTTCTGATTCAAGGTCTGGGTACCTATTCACAGCTTTGGTATCTATTTCCAGTAGAATTTGCTACTCTAATGTAGCCAATTGTAAACCTTTAGGACCACAACCAGTTTGTTAAAACCTCTTCATTGGCAGATGAGGAAGCAGTACTAGAATGGTGGGATTACTTGCCCGCTATCCCCACTATTACCCACCAAGTGAGAATCAGCTGGGACTGGACCTCATATCTCTTTGTCAGGTCAAAACATTAATCTAACATAGACACCCTTTTGGGTGGAGGCTTGGCTGTTTGTTTATTTAATTTTCATAGGAATGCATGTTGGTTGAGTTGTACTTGTTTCTCTTGACTTAAAACGCTTTAAGTTCTTTTAGTCTGCTAGGCATATAATCTTGGATGGAGGAAGAGGGGTGTTAACAGGAATGGATAGTGTTTATAAGAAGGTATTTTGATGCCCTGTAAATCTGAGGGGTTCTCTTGGCAGTGATATTCCAAAGTGTACTTCTTATTCTCTAGGCCACAAGCATATTAACATATATATTTATTTTTTAGACTGGCATTGCCCGAGTGCCGCTTGCTGGAGCTGCTGGGGGCCCAGGGATTGGCAGAGCTGCTGGTAGAGGAATCCCAGCTGGGGTTCCTATGCCTCAGGCTCCTGCAGGACTTGCTGGGCCAGTCCGTGGGGTTGGTGGTCCATCCCAGCAGGTGAGGAGTTGGAGGAAGGGGCACTAGCTTCTGTAGTTAAAATAAAGGATAGAATGAAGATCCGAGTCCAGAATGACCAATTAGGCTGTGATTGTCAAGCTATCAGTATTTCACTGTGCTTTACATGGTTGGAGAGTCAAGCAAAAAGGAAAGCTTGCTATTATGTGTTATGTTGATGCTGTAAGAGATGCATGAAAAGTTTCGGACCAACTGTATTAGTATTTCCATGACAACATTTGAAATCTTGACCCTTGAACAATATGGGGGTTAGGAATGCCAACTCTGCAGGTGAAAATTTGTATATAACTTTACAGTTGGCCCATTATGTCCATGGATTCAAGCCAAGATGTGCACAGTACTGTAGTATGTATTTAGGGAGAAGAATGCATATAAGTGGACCCTGGCAGATTAAAACCATGTTCAAGGATCAGCTGTACTGTAGCTTTTACAACCTACTCTCAGTCCTGTTTGAGCATGCAAATGCCTTATCTAATTTGGTTTGGGCATCCTTAACTTAGGCCTGGAAACAGGAATTGAACTTAAGATCACGCTTGATCTCCTCTGGCATAATAGGTTTTGATAGGAAGTCTGGTGCTTTGAGTTGTAGCTCGGCGGATTTGGTGTCTGCTCTTTCTTTACCAAGTTGGAGAGGGGAGAGGGGCACTGCATTGCACTGTACTATTCTGCCTAACTTCTTTCCTGTGTCTTCCTAGGTGATGACCCCACAAGGAAGAGGTACTGTTGCTGCAGCTGCAGCTGCTGCCACAGCCAGTATTGCAGGGGCCCCAACCCAGTACCCCCCTGGCCGTGCAGGTCCTCCACCACCTATGGGCCGGGGGGCACCCCCTCCAGGTGAGGAGCCCAGGAGGAGTCCATTGTTGATTGATAGAAGATGCCTTAGCTGGATTTATGATGAGACGTAACCTTGACTGAAGCTAATGACGAGTTTGTGTAATTAAGCAGGATTACTCTGAGATCCAGCTTGGTTGACTAACTTTGGAACTAGTCAGACAAGAGCTCTATCTCTGGCTCAAGTCCTAGTGCTAGGAAGGATGGAAGGGTGGAATGGTCCCTCTGTCTTAGAATGTGGTGAACAGTTTTGTACGTTTCCTGCTATGATGGACACTTGAGCTGTATTCTTGGGATTTTTCTCTTACAGGCATGATGGGCCCACCTCCTGGTATGAGGCCTCCCATGGGTCCCCCAATGGGGATCCCACCTGGACGAGGAACTCCTATGGGCATGCCGCCACCGGGGATGCGGCCTCCTCCCCCAGGGATGCGAGGTAAGTGCCTGTAGCAGTGGTGTTGATTGTCTAGAGCTGTGTTGGGTTAGGAATTGCAGAGAAGGTCGGATTTTGACCATACCTTCTTGGCTTTTATGCCTTAAGTTTAGGGAAGTGAACACTTAGAGGACAGCTTTGTTCAGAAAGGAAAGAGGGAACAAGCATTTCTTAAATGGACCTTACCTCCCTCTTAGAATAGTGAGACCCTCCTTGTACACAGTAATTCCAGTGTCTAAGGCAGTATTCTCTGGTCACTGTAAAATAGTGCATTTTGTTGCATGACTAAGAAAGGTCTTAGGCCCTTTGGTTTGGGAGTGGCTAGTAATTAAGGAGGGACTCTGGGCTTTGGTGTACTATTTATTATGGATTATCTGTTTAACTCCAGATTGAGAAATGCTGACCTACATCAGTTCTCTTGTTTTATAGGTGAGAAACAGGCCCATAGAGAGCTCAGTGTCCAGGCCAGTGTTCTTTTCATGAAGCCATAGTGGCCTATAAGTTAACCTGTGGCCAAACTGGCTGATCACTGTATTGATAGTTTTCCATTACTGAGCTTTATAAGCTTAGGAGCCCATGGCCCCAGAGAAGTACCCCCCTGATCATTTGGTAACTGCCGGGTGTGGGAGGCTGGGGTAGGGTGGGGATTTGAGTTGCAGATCAGGCACTGACTAAACTTCTTACTCTTACTTCAGGCCTTCTTTGACCTTGGCCACAGAGTTATGGAAGTAGCTCCACAGAGGCTTGGGCCCGATTCTCCAGGGCCACGTTACCACACCTGTTTGTTTGTTAAGCCGTTGTTCGCGGAGTCTCACCGGATTGTCTGGTTTCCCTTACAGGGCCCCCTCCCCCGGGAATGCGCCCACCAAGGCCCTAGGCTCATCTTGGCCCTCCTCAGCTCCCTGCCTGTTTCCCGTAAGGCTGTACATAGTCCTTTTACTTCCTTGTGGCCTGTGACACTAGTTTATAATAAACTCTTTAAGAGAATGTTAAAAATGCACCTAGTATGTTTGTTTATTTTCAGAAAAACTGTTGATGTATTGGGTGCTTGATAAGAATCAAGAAGGGTTGCCTTGGAAAAACTAGCCCTAATCCTTAGCTGTTTCCCTTGTAAAATACTGTGTTCATTTGCAGGGATGTACAGTCTCATTCAAGAGAATTACAAAATTGAACTGTAAGCAGACATTTTCACCTGTTATACTGGCAAAAATAATTTTGTTAACTTTAATACTGTATTGGTGAGGATTGTGAATTGGTATATCCTCTTTGGAAGGCACTAATCAAGATAACTTCTTAAGCAGCACTTTATTTTCTTTTAGAAACTAAATTTATAATTCCATCTTAAAGTTGAAAGTTGGCAACAAGTCTTTACAATTTAGGATCTTCCTCCATAGCCTCTCTAAAGATCTTAATTCCTAAACTACACCATGAGCTGTGAAATGGTGTTCCCCACACCATTCTGGAAGTTTTCACATCTTAATGTGAGATCTGACACCTCTTGTTAACGGAGGGAACTGTTAAAAGCTGTCTTCCTCTTGGCTAACGCAGTCCACCAGCAATGTTAAAAATTTACTATTTAAAAACAAAACTACTCTCAAGCGTTGCTTGAAACTGTTACGCTGGGAATCCTTTCCAGAGCACTCACTCCCTGAGAGAAAAGAGAGATCCTAACCAGTTGCTTCTAAGGACAATAACCCTAGTTTGGTGTATGTAATGTAATGTCCTTTGAAGCATAACTCAAAAGGTCAGGAATCCTCGGTCATCCTGACAAACTAAACGGCATTTACATATAAGATATATCAAACTGATCCCAGACCAAGTATTGCAACCATAATCCCAAATAATTCCATTATTATTATTATTTTTCCAAATAATTCCATCATTTAGCACATGAAGTTCCTACTGAGTTGCCAGAGCTAGCTAGAAGCAAAGAGTGATGATTCATCATCTTTTACAAGTAAGAAAAAAGCAAGAAGGAAACTTCTTCCTAAATTTGTCAAATTGATGGCTATCTTCATGTCTTTGATATGATTGAGAGTCCTCAATTTCCTGATTTGAGGAGTCCATTTTCAAAGTTACTGTCAAGATCAAGAAGCACTTTCAGATTTTTCTTTGCCATGGCCCAAGAACGCCAGTCCTTCAATAGGAATCTCCTCCTTCATTGCTTTCTAAACACACTGCTGGTAGCACTTGAAGAGGCCAGTGCATGGGTCCTTGGAGCTGTCTGCCTTGAGGAAATGACTGGAAAACCAGTGATTGAACCACTGGTTGTATTCAGCTTTCGAGTTGGTGCAAGCCTCCCCTACATTGTTCATAATGTCACTGTGGTGGTTGAGCAGTGCTTTGTCATTTTTCTACAATAAACTATGAAGCAAATACTGAGACATCCCTGATCCAGTGGCTAAGAATCCGCCTTCCAAAGCAGGGGACAATTCCTGATTGGAGAACTAAAACCCCATAGGCCTTGGAGCAACTAAGGCATGTGCCTCAACTATTGAGCCTGCATGCTCTAGAGCCTGCATGCCACAAGAGAAGCCTGTGCACTGCCAAGAAGACCCATCACAGCCAAAATAAAGTATGAAGCAAGTAATAAAAATCGACATGAATCCTATTGGAAGAGGAACAGTTTTGGTATAACTTTCTCCTACGGTCATATGCATGTATATAATCTGATTTTTGAGTTGTGGTGTATCAATTTCTTCTACTCAAAGTCTGATAGGTCACTAAAGAGTACTCTATTAGTACATCAAGCTTAAAAAGGCTACAGAAATAAAGTGAATACTTTAACATTACTGCATGGGATGGAGGACCATCCTAAATGTAAAAGAGAACTTAGTGGAAAAGGAGACACTACTGTTGTAGAATGAAGGTGTTTGTCCAGGGAAATAAAAGTGGTTCAGTATAAAAACAATCAAACGAACCAATAGGACAAGAAAAAAGCTATATGGTCATCTCAGTAAGAAGACATTGGATAAAATTCTAACACATTAGGAATAGAAGGGAAATTTGTAAACATGGTACAGGGTTTTTTTGTTTTTTTTTTTTTTTTTAATGAAAAAACAAAAACCCACAGCTAACATAATGAAAGGTTGAAAACTTTACCCTTAAGATCAGAAATAAGTGTCCCCACTTCAACCACTGCTATTTAAAATTATACTGGAAGGTCTAGCCAGAGTAATTAAGGAAGAAAAACCCAAATTGGAAAGGAAGATTGTAAAGATACAATTCTGTATGTGGAAAATCACAGAATCCATAAGAAAGCTCCTAGATGTGATAATTCAGCAAAATTGCAAATTATGAGAGTGCACATAAATTTGTATTTATATATACTATCTGTAATCTGAAAAAAGGTAAAGTCCATTTACAACAGCATCCAGGAGAATAATATACTTGGGAATCAATTTAACCAAGATTGTGGAAGATTTGTGTGCTGAAAATTAAGAACATCCTGAAANGTGCACATAAATTTGTATTTATATATACTATCTGTAATCTGAAAAAAGGTAAAGTCCATTTACAACAGCATCCAGGAGAATAATATACTTGGGAATCAATTTAACCAAGATTGTGGAAGATTTGTGTGCTGAAAATTAAGAACATCCTGAAAGAAAAAATGGAAATACCTACCATATTCATGAATTGAGACAGTATTAAATTGGCTGTATTTCTCAAAGAAATATAGATTAGATGCAATCTAACAAAATTCCAAGAGATCTTTTTGCAGAAATGAAGAAGCTCATCCTCTAATTCTATGAAGCTGCAAGGGACACTGAATAGCAAGAACAATCTTGATATCTCACTTGTTAATTTCAAAGCTTAACTACAAAGCTTGAGTAATCAAAACTGTGGTATTGGCATAAGGATAGATACAGACCAATGGAATAGAACTGAGAACCCAGAAATAAGGCGTTGCATATTTGACCATGAAAGTGTCAACACCTTTCACTGGGAAAAGTATAGTCTGTTGGACAAGTGGTGCTAAGACAATTGGAAAACCACATAGAAAAGAATGAAGTTGGTCGCCTGCCTCACTTCATATATCACTCATTAACTCAAAATGGATTAACAGTTTTATAAGAACTAAAACTAAATTGCCAGGAGAAAACAAGTCTTGATGACCTTGGGTTGCGTTCTTATATCTGACACTAAAAGCTCAAGGAAAAGCAAGAAATGGATTTCATCAAATTTAGAAATTGCATCAAAGGGCTTTATCAAAATGGTGAAAATGTAACTTACAGAATGGAAGAAAATATTTGCACAGTATATATCTGATTTGTGTTTAAAATCCAGACTACTAATTGTATATAAAGAACTTTCAAAACTCAACTGTAGATAAACAGCATAATTAAAAAGTCAACAAAGGAATACACATTTCTTCAAAGAAGATATACAAAAGGACAACACATGAAAAACTTCATCATTGGTCATTAAAGAAATTCAAATCAAACCCACAGTGAGATAGCACTTCAACCCACTGCTGCTGCTGCTGCTAAGTCACTTCAGTCATGTCCGACTCTGCGAACCCATAGATGGCAGCCCACCAGGCTCCTCTGTCCCTGGGATTCTCCAGGCAAGAATACTGGAGTGGGTTGCCATTTCCTTCTCTAATGCACAAAAGTGAAAAGTGAAAGTGAAGTCGCTCAGTCGTGTCCAACTCTTAGCGAGCCCATGGACTGTAGCCTACCAGGCTCTTCCGTCCATGAGATTTTCCAGGCAAGAGTACTAGGATGACTTTAATAGGGGAAAAAACCTGGCAAGGATCTGGAGAAATACTGCATTACTGTTAAGAATGTAAAATATTGCAGCAACTATGTAAAATGATTTGGTGGTTCCTCAAAAAGATAAACAATTACCATATGATTCTACTCTTAAGTATGTATTCAAGAGAAATGAAAATATATGTCTACACAGAAACTTGTATAGGAATGTTTGTAGTAGATTTCATAACAGGCAAAAGATGGAAACAGCCCAACTGTCCATCAGTGGATTAATTGATAGGTAAATTGTGGGCTGTACATATAATGGATTATTTTTCAGCCATAAAAGGAATGAAATATTGATACTGCTACTACTTGGAAGAACCTTGAGAATATTCTGCTAAGTAAAAGAAATTGATCTCAGAGAGACAGCAGTGAACAGCACTGAAGAGGGATCTTACTTCCCTGCCCAGGAATTGAACATGCGTAGCCTGGATGAAGGGGCTTCCCAGGTGGCACTAGTGGTAAAGAACCCATCTGCCAATGTAGGAGACATAAAGAGACGTGGGTTCGATCCCCTGGAGCAGGGCATGGCAACCCACTCCAGTATTCTTTCTTGGAGAATCCAATGGACAGAGGAGCCTGGTGGGCTACAGTCCATAGGGTTGCAAAGAATTGGACACGACTGAAGCGACTTAGCAGCAGCAGCGTGCAGCCTGGATGAAAACCAGAAATCCTAGCTACTATACCACCAGGGGCTAAAGGTTAGAAGCAAAGTTTCTCTCTTACCCTTTTGAAACAATGTTTCAAAGAGGCAGAAACAGAAAACAGGTGCGAAGTTTATTATTTGAGACAGAATGAGATGTGGGAGAGCACAACAGAGAAGCAGTTTGTTTATTTAAGACAGGTGGACGAATCTAGAGCATGTTAAACGGAGTGAAGTAAGTCAGAAAAATAATGTATTAACACATATATGGAATCTAGAAGAATGATATTGATGAAGCTATTTGCAAGGAAGGAATGGAGATGCAGGTGTAGAGAATGGACTTGTGGATGCAGTGGGGGAGGGAAAGAGGGACAAGTAGAGAAAGTAGCATCAGCATATATATATATATATATATATATATATACTATCAGGGGTAAGATGGACAGCTAGTGAGAAGTTGCTGTGTAGTGCAGGGAGCCCATTCTGGTGCTCTGATGACCTGGAGGGGTGGGATGGGGGGAGAGAAGGGAAGGGTTGTGTGTATAATTATGGCTGATTTGCGTTATATGGCAGAAACCAACATAGTGTTGTAAAAATTTTTTTTTTAATTATATATACTGTATGGTGTTAAAAAAAGGATACCTCAAAAAAACCAAACAAACCCTGAAGCAAGCCAGAGATACACAGCTAGAGAGAAAGAGTATAGGTACCCACTACTGAGGCAGGACACAGATTAGAGGTGATTTGTTGTTGAGTCGATCAGTCATGTCCAACTCTGTAACCCCATGGACTGCAGCACGCAAGCTTCATCTCCTGGAGCTTGCTCAAACTCATGTCCATTGAGTCAGTGATGCCATTTAACCATCTCGTCCTTTGTTGTCCCCTTCTGCCTTCAATCTTTCCCAACATCAAGGTCTTTTCTAATGAGTCAGCTCTTCGCATCAGGTGGCCAAAGTATTGGAGCTTCAACTTCAGCATCAGACCTTCCAGTGAATATTTAGGGTTGATTTCCTTTAGGATTGACTGGTTTGATCTTGCTATCCAAGGGACTCTCAAGAATCTTCTCCAACACCACCGTTCAAAAGCATCAATTCTTCGGTGCTCAGCCTTTATGGTTCAACTCTCTATGGTTCAAGTCATCCATACATGACTACTGGAAAAACAATAGCTTTGACTACACAGACCTTTGTTGGCAAAGTAATGTCTCTGCTCCTTAATACACTGTCTAGGTTTGTCATAGCTTTTCTTCCAAGGAGCATCTTTAATTTCATGGCTGCAGTCACCATCTGCAGTGATTTTGGAGCCCAAGAAAATAAAGTCTGTCACTGTTTCCATTGTTTCCCCATCTATTTGCCATGAAGTGATGGGATCAAATGCCATGATCTTCATTTTTTGAATGTTGAGTTTTAAGCCGGCTTTTTCACTCCTCTTTCATCTTCATCAAGAGACTNCCCAAGAAAATAAAGTCTGTCACTGTTTCCATTGTTTCCCCATCTATTTGCCATGAAGTGATGGGATCAAATGCCATGATCTTCATTTTTTGAATGTTGAGTTTTAAGCCGGCTTTTTCACTCCTCTTTCATCTTCATCAAGAGACTGTTTAGTTCCTTTTCACTTTCTGCCATAAGGGGGTGTCATCTGCATATCGCAGGTGATTGATATTTCTCCCAGCATTTTTGATTCCAGCTTGTGATTCATCCAGCCTGGCATTTTGCATGATGTACTCTGCCTAGACATTAAATAAGCAGGATGACAACACAGCCTTGATGTACTCCTTTCCCTATTTGGAACCAATCTGTTGTTCCATGTCTGGTTCTAACTGTTCCTTCTTGACCTGCATACAGGTTTCTCAGGAGACAAGTAAGGTGTTCCTATCTCTAAGAATTTTCCACATTTTGTTGTGATCCACACAAAGAGGTGATTGAAGTCACTCATATAGGACAGTCTTTCCGTGTCTTTGTTTGCATTTGGCCAATTATCTTGTTTCTTCACTCCTAACTAGTCCTTGGACCCTCCCCTAGATGCCTATGCAACATTTTTCTAAGATGGATTCCACCACAGAGGCTTGTAGGTACATGTCGACACATATTACGGGGAGGTGTTGCTCCCTACCGATACCCTCCCCCAAACTTTAAAATCCCCNTCACGCACTGAGCCTTGGGGTCGATCTCCAGGTTGAGGGGCGTGAGGAGGCTCTCATTGACTGACACCGTGGTGATGCAGGGAGGGCTGGGGCCGCCTACGCCGCGGGAGCGGTACCTGAAGTTGCGGTCGCAGGACCCGGCGCGGAAGCCCCCGCAGACGCTGCGGCTGCCGAAGCCCCCGGCGAGGCCGCGGTAACAGGAGATGCCACGGCAGGGGGCGGCCGTGATGCAGCAGCGGCCGGGCCGGGGTCCGCAGGCGGAGACGCAGCTGAAGGCTCGGACCCCGCCGGGAATGCAGACGCGCGATGAGAGGCAGGACATGGTGCGATGGCGGCGAGCGGCGGTGGCAGAGGGCAGCTGGACCCAGAAGCCCACCACGTGCCTTTTATCGCGGCCCGCGGGCCGGAAGGGGGAGCGCGCGGCCCACTCGTTTATGAGCTTGGAGGTCGGCTGCGAGCCTCTGCGAGCCGGAATTAAAGTGAACCGGGCCTCCCGGCTGCCTCCATAAAACGGCGTTCGCCTCCCGCCCGCGCGCGCTTTATGGAACCGGGTAGCGCCTGCTCAGCTTCGCCGGCTGCGCCCTGCGGGCTTGGGGCCGGCCGCCCGCGGCCCTAGGCCGGGACTGGGCCGGGAAGCGCAGGGGCATTGGCTTTAGTCCCAAACTGGGCAGCTAGGCACCCCCGGCCCCACCAGCCTGCGCCACCGCCCTGCAGGCTGGGCAGCTTTGGTCTTAGTTGCCTGTGCGGCTCTGCGAGGTCTCTGTGTGAGTGTGTGTGTGTTGTGTGTCTGTGTGTGTGTTGAAGGGGAGGCATCTTAGAGGTCAGTTCTGGAGATTCTTGTCACGATCTGAGACAGGCGAATAACCTCAGTTTCCTCATGTGCAAAATAGGGATCCTAACAGCACCTGCGGGGGCGCAATGGACAGAGTAGCATTTAGGGCCCTAGTGAAGTCGCTCAGTCGTCCGACTCTTTGCGACCCCATGGACTGTAGCCTGCCAGGCTCCTCTGTCCATGGGATTCTCCAGGCAAGNTTTTTTTTTCATTTTGGGTTTTGCACTTGTACTTTATTATTTAAAAAGATCATCAGGAATATATCAATTTATTTTGCAATTAGACCACACCCTTACTCCTACTCTTAAGACAGTATAGAACTTGAGAGCAAAAACAATACTTAGAGGGTTTATATTTCATTTGTTTATTCACTCATTTTTTTTCCACAAGTATCTATGAAGTTTCTAATACATGCTTAGATATTGTGCAGGATTTCATTTGAGTCCAAAACATTTTTTTAAGCAAGTTTATATACCTTGAGTAATGAACTTTTCTGAAAATGGAGGAGGAGAAAATAACAAGATTCATTTGCCTTTATTCATTAACCACTTATTAAGTGCCTACCGTAGGCACTGCTCAGGCTACAATCCCAGATAGAATACCTGCTCTTAATTTATTTTCTGCTTGGGAAGACAGCATGGCAATCAACCTTTAAGGTATAGCATGGTAACACCTATCATAGACGTATGCACTGGGTGATAGAGAGAAAGCGGCATCAAAATCAGCCTGTCAATCAAATCCATCTTGAAGGAGGCAGCCTGTAATCTGAATTTGGAAGAATGAGTTTGAGTAAGATCCATGAAGGAGTGGACATAGGACCTAGATTGTGAAAGTTGCTCAAGTCAAGCTAGAGAGTCTTGACAACTTATTGCCATGTTGAAAGCTCTCAATGTAGGAAATTTCATGAATACTTTCTAAAGCACTAGCAGATATAAATTTTATAAACAGCTAGGTAAGTCCAGGCATAAGATTTGCTGCCAATAGAAATAATTAAAAGCTTTGATATAGAGTAATAAATAGGAACAACCAGCTTGGTGATGCAGTGGAAGTATGGATGAGAATTAGCTTTAATAGCTCTATAGTTTCTCCTTGTGGTCTTTAGTGGACAGTGATGTTAGAGTCACCATACAATGAACTTCCAAAAAAAAAATATGCACACATCCATATAAATACAAAGCTCAACAAAATTGCCTGCTAAATGGGCAATGTTGGTCACAAAACAAATAGAATGAACTTTCTTAATAGTGTTTTTTCAGGGAAGTGCATTTTTCTTAGCATCATTTCTAGAAATACATTGTAAAGGAGAAGGGAGGATCAAATTGTGTTGTGGACCCGAGACTGGAATGTATGAAAAATAATCCTAATGTTGTATATGAGGTGCACATATATGATAAAATATAATTTTAAGACAATCATAAAAACATATTGTTGAAATACAGTGCACAATATAAAGGATGAATTGTAAAAAATGACAAAACAAAGCCTAGACTAATGTAATTATCAGTATATGCTTAATTAACCAGAGTCCTTGATTAACTAGTGACAGAGAAGTTTGTATAATGACTGCAAAAGAGAAGTTTGGCCTAGAAGTTCTGCAACTGTCATTTATGATCACTTACTTCACAGGGCTATTGGGAGGTGCACTAAATATAAGAGAAATTTTACCTTGCTATATAGCCCGGCAAAATAAGGTGCTTTAATAGGTTAAGCGAGTCAGTGCTAAATCAATACAAAAATAGATGATTTGGGTTCATAGGCTGGTCAGCCAAGTTTATTTCCCAGGCATATATCTCTCTACAAAGAAAGAAATTAATAAGTTCACCAAATCAGGACAGTACCTTTATAGGCAACTGAGAGCACTGAAAATAGATTTCCTGTAGATTTTTACAGATCTCATCTGGTAGGTACCATTAACAGTACTTAAGACCAAATACAATTCATAGTGGGTTTTCTTCAACACCAAGTAATGATGAGCTTCCCATAATGAACTGTAGGAATCATACAATGCCATTGTAAAATTCCCAGAGAATCATAAAAAAATATCTGTCCAAATGCGGCAGCCAATTACAGTATTATCTTGAGCTATTAGGATACAATCAATTTTGTAGATCGCAAGTTTTAAAGGATTCTGCCCTGCCTTAATTCAACTGTATTTTAAATTCATGTTCAGACCAGTCAAATTAGACCCAACAGTACACAGGAAAATTAATATCTTATATTTGGAAAATAATTATCAAATAACACAGAATCCTATCTTATCTGCACCTGTAGTAACAGAGACAGTGACACAAGGCTAGTAACCTTTCAGCAGTCTTAAGGAACAAAGAGCAGAGGGCATTCTAGAAGAAGGAATAGCGTGTGCAAATACCCTGAGTGTAGATGGGCTATAGTGTGTGTATGGAAGAGAGACTTAGGTGATGTTGGAAAAATTCCCAGGAGGTAGACAACAAATCAGTTTCTTGCCATATTTCAGTTCAGATTTTATCCTGCAAGTGATGAGATCTTTGAAAGACTTTTAGCAGGAGAATGATTAAGGTAATTATTTTGGTCCATCAGTGCTTGCTGCCTCTGGAGAGAATCTTGATCAAACCTCAGTGAACTTAACTTTTGCAAAACGTGGTTAGCCATATACAACAGGGGCTGTGTGAAGATTCTAATTTAAATTGTTCAAACTTATATTAAACTATTTACTGGTAACACACTTACATGTGTTACCTTATTTATTCTTCTCAATAATCCTACAAGCAGTAAATATATTATGACTAATTTTTACTGATGAGACATTTGGTTAATTTTCTTGAGCAGGATCACAGAGTTCTTCAAAATTATGTTGCTGAGACTGGAATTCTGATCCAGTAGAGCTAGTTTAAAGGTTTAATTTACTAAAACAGTTTTGTCCTGATGCTCCACAGAAGTTCACTAGTCCCCCCAACCAGACACTCTAGGAAGCAGAGTGCTCAGTTGTGACCTGATGAACTGCTTCTTATTTCTAGCGAGGAAAATAGCACGGAAAATATTTTGTTTATATTTTACTTTGTATGATATCAATGAAGAAAACAAGCTTATGCCTTTGAAGAAATGTACCCTTATCTTTAAACTATGTAGGCTGGATATTTATGAGGGGGCAGTGTTAACCAGCTGTGTGATGGAGGGCTACAATAAGGCATCCAGACCACTAAGCAGAGGGAGACAGCATAATAGGCAGAATGACAGCAGGGGATTTTGGATCTAGAGCTATAATGATTCTCAGGTCTTAGTGCTGACTTCACTAGTCATGGAATTATAAACAAGAAACTTCTCTCTGTGTTTGCTCAAACTCATGCCCATTGAGTTGGTGATGTCATCTAACCATCTCATCCTCTCTCACCCACTTCCCCTCCTGCCCTCAATCCTTCCCAGCATCAGGGTCTTTTCCAATAAGTTGGCTCTTCACATCAGGTGGCCAAAATATTGGAGTTTCAGCTTCAGCATCAGTCCTTCCAATGAATATTCAGGGTTGACTTCCTTTAGGACTGACTGATTTGGGACTCTCAAGAGTCTTCTCCAGCACCACAGTTCGAAAGCATCAATTCTTTGGCACTCAGCCTTCTTTATGGTCCAACTCTCACATTCATACATGACTACTGGAGAAACCATAGCTTTGATTATATGTACCTTTGTTGGCAAAATGATGTCTGCTTTTTAACACGCTGTCTAGGTTTGTCACAGCTTTTCTTCCAAATAGCAATCATATTTTAATTTTATGACTGCAGTCACCATCTGAAGTGATTTTGGAGCCCAAGAAAATCTGCCACTGTTTTCATTTTTTCCCCATCTATTTGCTATGAAGTGATGAAACTGGATGCCATCATCTTTGTTTTTTGAATGGTGAATTTCAAAGCCAGTGTTTTCACTTTACTCTTTCACACTCATCAGGAGGCTCTTTAGTTCCTCTTCATTTTCTGCCATTAGGGTGGTGCCATCTGCATATCTGAGGTTATTGATATTTCTCCCAGGAATCTTGGTTCCAGCTTGTGATTCATCCAGCCTGTCATTTCACATGATATACTCTGTATAGAAGGTGAATAAGCAGGGTGACAATACAGCCTTGATGTATTACTTTCCCAATTTTGAACCAACCTGTTGTCCCATGTCTGATTCTAACTTGCTTCTTGTCCTCCATACAGGTTTCTCAGAAGACAGGTAAGGTGGTCTAGTATTCCCATCTCTAAGAATTTTCCACAATTTGTTGTAATCCATACAATCAGCCCTGGGATTTCTTTGGAAGGAATGATGCTAAAGCTGAAACTCCAGTCCTTTGGCCACCTCATACAAAGAGTTGACTCATTGGAAAAGACTTTGATGCTGGGAGGGATTGGGGGCAGGAGGAGAAGGGGACGACGGAGGAAGAGATGGCTGGATGGCATCACTGACTCAATGGACATGAGTCTGAGTGAACTCCGGGAGTTGGTAATGGGCAGGGAGGCCTGGCGTGCTGCGATTCATGGGCTTGCAAACAGTCGGAGACGACTGAGTGACTGAACTGAACTGAACTGAACACAGTCAAAGGCTTTAGTGTAGTCAGTGAAGCAAAAGTAGATGTTTTTCTGGAATTGTGTCACTTTTTCTATGATCCACTGAATGTTGGCATTTTGGTCTCTGATTCCTCTGCCTTTTGTAAATCCAGCTTGTACATCTGGAATTTCTCCGTTCACATACTGTTGAACACTAGCTTGAAGAATTTTGAACATTACTTTTCTAGCATGTGAAATGTGTGCAACTGTACAGTAGTTTGAACATTCTTTGGCATTGCCCTTCTTTGGGATTAGAATGAAAACTGACTGTCTTATGTACCTCTTAAATTGTTACCTCTTTATTGCCCTCACTTCTTTCCTCTCTGTGTTGGTAACCATGAATTTGTTCTTTGCAAGAGAGTGAGTCTGTTTCTTTTTGTTATGTTCACTAGTTTGTTGGATTTTTTTTAGATTCCACACACAAATGATATCATACAGTATTTGTCTTTATCTGATTTATTTCACTTAACATCAGTTCAGTTGCTCAGTCGTGTCCGACTCTTTGAGACCCCATGAATTGCAGCACACCAGGCCTCCCTGTCCAACACCAACTCCTGGAATTCACTCAAGCTCATGTCCATCAAGTCAGTGATGCCATCCAGCCATCTCATTCTCTGTCATCCCCTTCTCCTTCTGTCCCCAATCCCTCCCAGCATCAGGGTCTTTTTCAATGAGTCAGCTCTTTGCATGAGGTGGCCAAAGTATTGGAGTTTCAGCTTTAGCATCCATCCTTCCAAAGAACACCCAGGACTGATCTTTAGGATGGACTGGTTGGATCTCCTTGCAGTCCAAGGGACTTTCAAGAGTCTTCTCCAACACCACAGTTCAAAAGCATCAATTCTGCGGTGCTCAGCTTTCTTCACAGTCCAACTCTCACATCCATACATGACCACAGGAAAAACCATAGCCTTGACTAGATGGACTTTAGTCGGCAAAGTAATGTCTCTACTTTTCAATATGCTATCTAGGTTGGTCATAACTTTTCTTCCAAGGAGTAAGCATCTTTTAATTTCATGGCTGCAGTCACCATCTGCAGTGATTTTGGAGCCCCCCCAAAAAAAGTCTGACACAGTTTCCACTGTTTCCCCATCTATTTCCCATGAAGGGATGGGACCGGATGCCATGATCTTCGTTTTTTGAATGTTGAGCTTTAAGCCAACTTTTTCGCTCTCTTCTTTCACTTTCATCAAGAGGCTTTTTAGTTCCTCTTCACTTTCTGCCATAAGGGTGGTGTCATCTGCGTATCTGAGGTTATTGATATTTCTCCCGGCAATCTTGATTCCAGCTTGTGTTTCTTCCAGCCCAGCGTTTCTCATGATGTACTCTGCATATAAGTTAAATAAGCAGGGTGACAATATACAGCCTTGAGGTACTCCTTTTCCTATTTGGAACCAGTCTGTTGTTCCATGTCCAGTTCTAACTGTTGCTTCCTGACCTGCATATAGGTCTCTCACTTACCATAGTGACCTCCAAGTCCATCATTTTGTTGCAAATGGAAAAAATTCCTTCTTTTCTATGTCTGAATAGTATTCCTTTATATATACATGCATATGATACATATGTATAATATATATGCCACATCTGTAGGTGTATCTGTATGAAAGTGTTAGTTTCTCAGTTGTGTCTAACTCTTTGCGACCCTGTGGACTGTAGCCTGCCAGGCTCCTCTGTCCATGGAATTCTCCAGGCAAGAATACTGGAACAGGTTGCCATTCCCTTCTCCAGGGGATCTTCTCGACCCAGGGATCGAACCTAGGTCTCCTCTATTGCAGGCAAATTCTTTACCATCTGAGCCCCTATCTGTATCTATATGTCTGTATCTATATATACCAGTTCAGTTGTCTGTGGGAAAAGAAACCTAGTTCAAGGGAAACAAATGGATAGAGTTTCCACTCTATACCATTTAGAACTTAAATATTTAACAGTGTGAGTTCATTACCTAGTTTAAAAAATTAAGTGCATTTTAAAAATTCAAAATTGTAAAATAATGAATGTACTTAAAAAAGTAAATCCACCAGGAGGCGTGCATGCTCTGTCAGGAAGAAGGAAGCAGTGGATATGTGAGCTCAATCTTATTCATGGGTGCTGGGATTGTGGGCTTTTTTTTTTTTTCTCTCCCTAATACTCTGTATTTTCTAATTTTCTACAAAGACCCATACAGAAATATAATACACTTAAGGAAAGAAGGAAGTGTCAAACCCTGCCCCTTTATAGCTATGTCTGTATGTATAAACTCCTGAAAGTAGAGTTACCAAGGGAGAGTGGGGCTACATTTAACAAGCTAATAGACCTACCAGGTATCCCTCCAGTGGTATTACCCTACACCACTCACAGTGGTGTGTGCAGGTGCTGATAGTGTGTAGTTACAGTGTTACATCTTATTCAGTTTAAGTTAAAAACAGCTCCTTGTTTTAATTAGTATGTGTTTAGCTAAAGGGACACTAGTTATATTTTCATATATTTAAAAGAAACTTACATTTATTTTTCAGTAAACTACTTCCTTCACTCTCCCAAGGGCTGGAAATCAGTCCATGCTGTTTCATACTTTGTGCACTGAACACATGCTGTTGAATGAATTAATGATGAGTAAATTTTGTAAGCTCTCTTTCCTCATCTATTGTGTCTTCTTGTTGTCTCTTGAGGGGCAGCACTGTGCCCTTCACCAGCTTTTATTTGGGTATCTGAGATTGATCTATCTGTGCACCACAAGTTTTTGAAATGATTTATTATAGACATAATGAGGCTTTCTAGGGAGGCAGGGCAGGGTCCCAAACAGGTCTGAAAATGTTTTGAGAGAGCAGGGTGGGGCAACTCTCTCATTTCACCGTGGTTGTTGGGGTAGGGGATGCTGTGGTGAGGTCCTATGAAAGGGCCAGTGTGTGTATGGCTTGGACATCCTGTAGGTGCCAAGGGAGGGTGCCCATAATTTTCTTATGAGCTTTGAAGCTGTCAGCAGTCAAACAGCAAAAATGAAGTAGGCCTTGGTATGACAGAACCTTATCTCTTGTTGTTTAGTCATTAAGTCGTATCTGACATTTACTCCATGGACTGTAGCATGCCTTATATCACTGAAGATTAGATGAGGTAATATTCACAATAAGCTTGCCATAGAGGAAATGGTCAATAAATATTTGCCGTTATTATTGTTATTCTTGAGTCTTTCAATTGTAGCTTTGTAAGAAGTTTTTTTCCCTTGTTTTTTCATTTTGAATATAACCTTAGAATTTTTTTTCTACTGATCTGCTGTCACTATAGATCTCATTATAGAGTGAGATCTATAGTGACAATATTGACAAATCTTACATATCATATGGCTTACTTTGAACCATATTTACTTTGAGTCTTTGTTTCATCCCACTGAACCAGGTACAGTGCTTTGCATGGAGTCTAAGAAAGAAAATGCCTGTTTCCAGAATCCTCATACTGAACCCAACCCAATGCTGGGTGCTTCATATATGTCATGTCAGGGAATGTATTTGACATGAATGAAAGAGAATATCCCTGTGGTCTTGGCTGGGGTAGCTGGTTGATAAATCTGAATATAGTATATCTGCTCCTAGATAAACATCCAACAGAAATTCTGACATATGCTCACAAGAAAACATGTACAAGAAAACGCATAGTGACTCTATTCATAACAGCCAAAACTGGGAAGTACCCAAAGATTCTTGACAGTACATGAATAAACTTGTAGTATATTCACACATTGGAATGTTGCACATCAAGGAGTATGAAAGATACACAGTAAAACAACGAAATATGGATGAATCTTATATAAAAATGTCAAGTGACAGAAACCAAAGGCTAATCACAAAATACATATTGTGTAATTCCACTCATATGAAGGACAAAAACTAATCTTTGATTCTGCAATCTAGGATAACATTTACCCTTAAAGAGGGCACAAAGGGAATTTTTAGGGTACTCGGTAGTGTTCTATGTTTTTGATCTGAGTGCTGGTTACCTAGGGGGTTCAGTTGGTGAAAATTCAGGAAGTTTCACATAGAAATGCATTTCTGTGTCTTTGTTAAACCCCTAAAAAAAAATCCTCATAGGGGAAAATCTGAAAGGAACAAAACATTAATAGAATTCTTTGTACTTGATGAGCTAACATCCTTGAACGTGGAGAAGGATAATAAATAATAAATACCCAAGTAAATAATTGCTTTGGAGAAAAGGATGAGGTCTGAGTTGCAGAGTGCTGTGAGTATGGTGCTATTTAATGAAGTTGGTTAGAAAAGGCCCTACCGATAAAAAGCAATTTGAGCAGAAACCTGTTGGATGTAAGGGAGCAAGTCATGCAGAAAAGATTGAGGATCGAGAAGAAGGATTCTAAATGGAGGGCACAGCAACTGCAAAGGCACTAAGGTGGGAGTGAGTTTTTCAGAGACTATTAAGAAGGTCACAGGCCACTTATCAATTGATTTCAGTTGTTAAGGTTTGTCAGTGGAGGATACTTGAAAAGACATTGCAGGAAAAGAAGGCTTTCTGTCCTGGTTCTGCTGTGCTCTAGAGGATTTCTGCAGGAAAAGTGACTTTTTAAAAAAATTTATTTTTAATTGGAGGATAATTGCTTTACAATGCTGTGTTTGTTTCTGCCATACAACAGCATGAATCAGCCATAAGTATACATATGTACCCGCCTCTTAAACCTCCCTGCAACCCCCACCCCATCCCACCCCTCTAGGTTGCCATGGAGTACGAGGTTGAGCTCCTTGTGTTATATAGCAGCTTCCCATTGACCATCTGTTTCACCTGTGGTAATTTGTATGTTTCAGCGCTACTCTCTCAGGTTGTCCCACTGTCTCCTTCCCCTGCTGTGACCGCAAGTCTGTCCTCTGTGTCTGTGTCTCTATTCCTGCCCTGCAGATGGGTTCAACAGTACCATTTTTCTAGATTCCATATATATGCATTGTATACAATATCTGTTTTTCTCTTTCTGACTTACTTCACTCTGTATAACAGGCTCTAGGTTCCTCCACCTTAATAGAATTGACTCAAATTTATTCCTTTTTGTGGCTGAGTAATATTATATTGTATTTATGTACCGCATCTTCAACCTTTCTTCTGTTGGTGGACATTTAGGTTGCTTCTCTCTGACAAAAATTGTAGTGATATCTTTTTCAATCCATCTCTCTGAATAATGACAATAAAAATAAAAATAAATAAGACTTACTTAAAGGCTTTTGCACAGCAAAGTCAACCATATACAATATGAACAGATAATTGCAAATGATGCAACGGACAAGGGATTAGTCTCCAAAATTTACAAACAACTCATGTGGTTTAATGTCATAAGAAAACACCCAACAAAAAATGGGCAGAAGACCTAAACAGACATTTCTCCAAGGAAGACATACAGACGGCCAACAGGCACATGAAAATGATGCAAATCAAAACTACAGTGAGATCTCACCTCATAGTCAGAATGGATTTCATCAAAAAATAATAAATGCTGGAGAAGATGTGGAGAGAAGGGAGCCCTCTTACACTGTCGGTGGGAATGTAAATTGGTACAGGCACTGTGGAGAACAGTATGGAGGTTCCTTAAAAACTAAAAATAGAGTTATCATATGATCCTGCAATCCCACTATTGGGCATTTATCCAGAGAAATGTGTTCTGAAAAGATATATGCACCCCAATGTTCACTGCAGCACTGTTTACAATAGCCACCTACAACATAATTATTGACAGGTATGTTCTTATATTAATAACCTCAGATATGCAGATGACGCCACTCTTATGGCAGAAAGTGAAAAGGAACTAAAGAGCCTCCTGATGAAAGTGAAAGAGGTGAAAAAACTGGTTTAAAACTCAACATTCAAAAAACTAAGATCATGGCATCTGGTCCCAACACTTCATGGCAAATAGATGGGGAAACAATGGAAACAGTGACAGACTTTATTTTCTTGGTCTCCAAAATCACTGTAGATGGAGACTGCAGCCATGAAATTAAAAGACGCTTGCTCCTTGGAAGAAAAGTTATGAGCAACTTAAACAATGAATTAAAAAGCAGAGACATTTCTTTGCCAACAAAGGTCTGTATAGTCAAAGCTATAGTTTTTCCAGTAGTCACGTATGAATGTGAGAATTGAACCATAAAGAAGGCTGAGCACCAAAGAATTGATGCTTTTGAACTGTGGTGTTGGAGAAGACTCCTGAGAGTCTCTTGGACAGCATGGAGATCAAACCTGTCAATCCTAAAGGAAATCAACCCTGAATATTCATTGGAAGGACTGATGATGAAGCTGAAGCTTCGATGCTTTGGCCACCTGATGCAAAGAGCTGACTTGTTAGAAAAGTCCCTGATGATGGGAAAGATTGAAGGCAGGAGGAGAAGGGAATGACAGAGGACGAGATAGTTGGATGGCATCACTGACTGGATGGACATGAGTTTGAGCATCTCACCTCTGGGAGATGGTGGAGGACAGGGAAACCGATATACTATAGTCCATGTGGTCACAAAGAGTCGGACACGACTGAGCGACTGAACAACAAATGTTCTTATTACTATGTTGTTTAGTATTTTTTGGTTGTTTCTATATTGAAAGTTTTTTGTTCCTTTCTTCTTTTGCTCTCTTCATTTGTGATTTGATGGTTATCTTCAGTGTTATTTTGGAATCTTTTCTTTTTTTTGGTGTGTATCCATTATAGGTTTTTGGTTCATATACAACTATTTATATAACTATATATACACACACATACATATATGTGACTATTTTAAGTTGATGTTCTTTTCAGTTTGAATGCATTCTTACAATCTTGCCCTTTTACTCTCCCCATAGTGTTTTTGGCATCATATTTTACATCATTTTTTGTGTGTATCCCTTAACTACCTATTGTGGGTATAGGTGGTTTCACTGATTTTGTCTTGTAACTTTCCTACTAAATTTATAATTTGTTGATCTACTACCTTTGCTGTATGTTTGCCTTTATGAATGAGATTTTTCTTTTGTAATTTTCATTTTTTCTGATTGTGGTATTTTCTTTTCTACTTAGAAAAGTCCCTTTAATATTTTTTGTGAAGCTGGTGTAGTGTTGCTGAACTCTTTAGGCTTTGCATGTCTGTAAAACTATAAAGTCTGAATGATAGCCTTTCTGGATAGAGTATTCATGCTTATAAGTTCATCATTTAGAGGGATGGACCCAATAGGAAGGACTCCAAAATGGCACCAGCCAACAGTACTGTCCTTGTAGTAGAACAAACTCTCAAAAGGGTCATCATGAACATCCCTTTCCCCAAGGGAAGTCCCAGTTGCCTCCTGCCTCTCCAGGAGGCTTTCCAAGATCAGCAAATGGGTCTGACCTAGGATCCTCATATTACTCTTTCTGAGTTGGGCCTCAGATTTGTGTGCAAGATTTTGAATGAAGTCTCTGGTTCCTACAGCCCTTGCTTTCCCATACTCAAGCCCCATTGGTCTTCAAGTCCAGGCTTCTGGGAGCTCGTCTTTCTGCTTCAGGATCTCCAGACTAGGGAGGTTGATGTGGGCCTCACACCCCTTGTTCCTTGGGGGAAACCTCTCCAATTGTGGTTATCCTTCTGTTTGAGGTTACCTACCCAGGTACGTGGGTCTTGACTATACTGCATCTCCCCCCACCTCCTTCCCTTCTAATTGTAGTTTCTTCTTTGTGTCTTCAGTTATAGAAAGTCTTTTCTGCTATTTTTCAGGTCATTCTCGTAAAGAATAAATAGTTGTAATTTTGGTGTGCTCATAGGACAAAGTAATCTCAGGGTCTTCCTACTCCATGATCTTGGCCACATTTTGAATAATTCCAAGGTTTTTGACCTGAAAAGCTGGAAAGAAGGAGGTTCCACTAACAGTGGGAAAGGACAGGAGTCAGAGATTCAATTTGGATATGTTATGTTAGAAACAACAAGTTGAGAAACATTTATTGAAGAACATCTATCAAGTCTCGATATGAACAGTGGGAATCCATGGCGTATTAGCTGTTCTCCCACAACCCACCACCCCCACCTCTGTAGTCCTACGAGGACATGGTAGGCCATGAGGGCTAATGAAAGGGACAGACTTTATGGGAGAAGAGTTAAGAACCACTTGCCAGGGTGGCTGTAAAAATCAACAGTGACATCAGTGGCAAATAATTAGAGAAGGCCAACAACACAGCTAACCTAAGGTCTCTGTAATGCCTCGGGCAAGCAACAGACAGATAAACCAGCCAGAAATTTAACAAGGGAGATCTAGGTAGGAGTCAACCAGAGTGGATCTTTGTAAGATCTCTGCTTAATTCCTGGTGGTCTGAAAGACTGTGCTCATTCTCAAGGCTGTGAGCTCCTAAGTAGAGACCAGAGAGGACACCAGCCAGCTCCTCCTCTCTTGGTGAAGGTGAGGTACTATAAACACAGAGCATAAAATGTGGACCCCACTTGAAAGTTGCTTGCACTTTAAATGCATTCTCTAAACCACTCGCAGATCCATCAGCAAAGAATGGGTGTCTTACTGGCTCAAGGTGGTTTCAGCACAACCTCTGACTAATCATATGTTGGTCAAGAGTGACCTCTAGGAAGTCAGGCTTAAAAGTAAAAGCAAGAATTGAAAAGAACCCTAAGTAAAGACATCAGCACACAATGTGAGGGAAATAGATTTCATGGAATTAATCCAGGCAAATAAATCCAGGACACACACAAAAAAACACTATTAACAATAACCCCTCCTGGTGGGATTAGAATTCAGAGTTGCAATGATGCATAAAATGTCCAATCTTCAACAGAAAGTATAAGACATGCAACACACACGTACATACATACCCACACCCAGGAAAGTGTGACTCCTACAGAGAAGAAAGCAGTCAATAACACAATCTCTCTGGGGGCCCAGATGTTAGACTTAGCAGAACAAGACTTCAAAGCAGCTATTATCGTTATGTTGACCTAACAAATCTTTAGAACATCCAGCAGCAACAGAACACACATTCTTCTCAAGCACACATGGAACGTTCTCAAGGACAGACTAAATGCCAGACAATGAAAGAAGCCTCAATCCATTATTTTTCAGATTAAACTTTTTATTTGGAGATAAGTATAGATTCACATGCATCTGTAAGAAGCAATATGGAGAGATCCCACATATTTTTTACCTAGTTTCCCCTAGTGGTAGCATCTGGCAAAACGTCTTGTATGGTATCACAACCAGGATATTAACGATGCAGTCAAGAGAGAGAATATCCCATCACAAAGATCTTTGTTAAGCCCTTCTATACCCACACTCTTTCGCCTTCAACTACCTCCTTAACCTCTGGCAGCCACTAATCTGTTCTCTATTTCTTTGTCACTTCAAGAATGTTGCATACTGTTGGCTCTCTGCATCTATGGGCTCCGCTTTCATGGATTCAACCAACCATGGACTGACATTCTGCAACTGGTTGAATTCATGTATGCAAAATCTCTGGATGAAGACAGTTGACAGTACTGTGTCATTTTGTACAAGGGACTTGAGTATCCTTGGATTCTGGTGTCTGAGAGGGTCCTGGAACCAGTCCCTATAGATACTGAGGGATGATTGTACATGGGATCAGATAGCAGGTGACATTTTAGAATCGACCTTTTTCACTCAGCATGGTTCTAGGAGATTCTTCCAGGTGTTGCATGTATCAAGTCTGTTCCTTTTTTATTGCTAAGTAGTATTCTACAATATGGATGTACCACAGTTTAACTGCTCACCAGCTGAAAGACATCTAGGTTACTTTTCATTTGGGTCTACTACAAATCAAGCTGCAATGAATATTTATGTACAGGTTTTTTTGTGATCACATTTTTCATTTCTTCGAATAAGTGCGGAGAGTACAATTGTTGGGTTATGTTAGTTGCATGGTTTTTTTTTTTTTT
>SJYV01054831.1:548699-642082 GCA_006410875.1 Neotragus pygmaeus
ATTCCAGGTTCCTATGCAATATTGTTCTTTACAGCATCTGACTTTACTTTCACAACCAGATTCAACCACAACTGGGCATCATTTTCGCTTTGGCTCAGCTTCTTCATTCTTTTAAAGCTATTTCTCCACTTTTCCCCAGTAGTAATTTGGACACCTACTGACCTGGTGGGCTCATCTTTTTAGTGTCATATCTTTCTGCCTTTTTATACTGTTTATGGGTTCTCAAGGCAAGGATACTGAAGTGGTTTGCCATTCCCTTCTTCAGAGGACCACATTTTGTAAGGCCCTAACTAGCAGGAACATGCCCTTCAGCTGCTCAGCGTATCTGGATGATGTGCCTGGTGCCCTGGCTCTCCCACTGCTGTCCTCATTGAGTGTTTAAATCTACAGCGGCCACTGGGCCACTGGTCAACGTGTGCCCAGGGTTTGAGGCAAAGGCCCTGCTGGAGTGGAGCAGAGGCCACACCAGGAGCAGAGGCCACACCATCTTACTGCTGCTGCTTGCCGCCCTGGGGCCCATCTGCTGCCCAGAAGTCAATGTCCACTGTGGCTTATCAGCTATCCATTGTAACCTCCCATATATCAAGGTGTTTGGGGAATGGGGAGACTCTCCAATGATTATGTTGCTAGATCTTTACATTTTTCGATGATCTTTGCCTATGTTACCTGATTTCAGATCTCCTGATAACCTTATAATATATTGTCTCTCATTTGAATATAAAAAGTTCTGCATTTCATAGATTTCCTGTAATAACTGGTGGAAATCTTCATCTAGGGAGCCATAAAGTTGTTGGGGGCTGGAATTGGGTGGTACAAAGAAAATTCTAAAACACTTGTTTCCGTACTTAGTTGTGTTTTTAATCTCTTGTGGAAGTATGTATAGAATTTAAATGAGCTTTGGGCACTAAAAGGATTAAGCTTTAGCAGTTTGGAAGATTTCCTTATATAGGATGGTTGATGCAAAGTGTATTTACATACTGAAATAAATCACCAAGTTCTCAAGACTGATGTTGTAACAGTGTTGGGTAACAGTCAGTGTGAAATAAAGAGGTGATTTTACAGTTGGTGGGCATGCATCATGGAACCCAGACAAATTTTAGTAGTTCTAAATGTGACTGTCACGAAGTGTATCTTCACGGAAGAAAAGATTTGGAAATGTTGCTATGTAAGACTTTACCTATATGCCTTTGTGCAGAGAATATCAATTGTGGAGAGAAAGGAATACATGGCTGTGAGAATGCCCTTGGCTCCTGGCTGTATCCTATGCTACTCTAGTTTTTATGACTTTAAGTATTTGGCTTAGTTTTACTTGACATGCCTTTAAAAGAACACTTTATAATGAAAAACATCTTAACATATGTGCAGGAAATATTACAATAAAAATAATATAAAAAGTGAAAGCATGTCTGGACTGATGGGAATGTAGCCTAATGCTGTATTCTGGTGAGCTGTCTGGCAGTAGTTGGAACATTTGCACTGATGGGAATGTAGCCTAATGCTGTCCTCTGGTGAGCTCTCTGGCGGTAGTTGGAATATTTGCACACAGCTCCTTGGTGTAGGTCATAGAGGGTCCCACATAGGTCCATTGGTTGGTTGATCATACAACCTGGTTTTCCTGAGCAAGTCTGGTAATTATACCCCCCATTCACTCTCAGAAGGGACCTGGTTTGGACAATATGGTCATCTAACCCACAAGAATACGTGTATGAGAATACTCATCACTGTGGTAGAGAGGCTTCTTCATGGGGAGAGAAGTAACATACAAACTCTAAGCAGCAGTCAGAATATAAGGAAGTAGATGCTCTTAACATAGGTTAAACTTAACAAACATGTTGCTGAGTCACAAAGCAAATAGCCAGCAAATATGCCACTTATAAAAGACAAAAGAGAACAACATGAGCACTTGTGAACAGATGCACGTCCAACTCGTTACAACCATTGGCCTAGGGGAGAGAGGAATGTGAGTGGACTTACAGAATTAAAAGGGAGTGAAATAAAACAAGACAACGCCTTGTATGGACCAGTGTTAATAATATGCTGCGAACTGAACTGGATGATTAAGACAACATTCTGTACCTGATGTTCCAAAAAAGTATCCTGTAGCCTATAATTACATTATACATGATACAAGTATAAAGAATGTATCTTTAAAAATATCTTTTACAAGCCGAAATAAAACAGTATGTGTAAGTAATCCTGGTATGAGCAATTGGACTTAACATGAATATTAATGAAACTTTGCCAAAATAGAGGCTTCTGTTTTAAGACTCTAATTTGAGAACTTGTAAAGCTATGGATAGGGGCTGGGAGTGCGGGTGGCTGAAGGAATTAGATAACTTCTGGATAGAAAAACTCAGTTTTTCATCCACCCTCACAGCCAGCCTCTGAACAGCAGTAATTTTCCACAACCTGTGTAATTATAAATGTAGCCTTTCATTTTCAGTACTCGGGCATCTCACACCTAAGTTCTTTTAAGAAAATAAATGCCTTAAGTTTGAATGTCTCCTCTGGAGCCTTAATGATACACTTGGAGGATTTCACAAAGAAAGAGAAACTGTATTGATCTNACAGTTCAAAAGCATCAATTCTTCAGCACTCAGCTTTCTTCACAGTCCAACTCTCACATCCATACATGCTCATGAGAAAAATAATTATGGTCATTATTTTAAGCCTTTACGGGTTGGTTTGTTACACAGTGACTGGTAATAGGAACATTCACAACCATGTCATAGCATAAATCACATGGTTCTGACAATTCCCGGGGCTCTACCACCATGAAATAAGTTAGTATGTGTAAAGTACTTGAAACAGTTTCTGGCATGTAAGGAATCCTCTAGGAAACACACTCATTTAGATTTTGATCATTATTTTTATCATCAAAATTTCAGCTTAAACGTCACTTTCTCAGAGAATCTTTCTCTGATGCCATTATCTCCCCACCATCTGAGGACAGATGGCCTTCAGTTTTATTTATTTGTTTTTTGTCATGCATTACTAAATTTAATTAGCTTATTTACTTAAAATCTTGCTTACTTATTTACCTGTGTCTCTCACTTTACTTTTTATACTTTAAAAAATGTGATCGAATACCTCTGCATACCAGCTGGAAAGTAATCCCCTTAGTGCAGGGAACTTGGGATGGGATCTCACCACTCTGTCCTTGGGTTGAGCAGACTGCAGGGTGCTGNGTCTCTCACTTTACTTTTTATACTTTAAAAAATGTGATCGAATACCTCTGCATACCAGCTGGAAAGTAATCCCCTTAGTGCAGGGAACTTGGGATGGGATCTCACCACTCTGTCCTTGGGTTGAGCAGACTGCAGGGTGCTGGACAGGCAGATGTGCTATCCAGACCATCCATCAGTGGAGAACTTTTTTCCCCAAATGCTAGAAGTGCTGCCTGCAGACAACCCTCGGCTGTTGGGAGCTGCCCAAAGTCATGCTCATTTTGGGCCAAATTGGTGGCAGATGATGGCAGCTAAAAAGGCCCAGCCATCTCAGCTAAAGCTGGGATAACTCTGACAGGTCATTCTAGCTCTAGAGCTGCCCATGGATGCCTCCAGGCTGTCACTAGGCTTTCATCATGGTTGATTTCTCCTCTGGTCCCATCTCCTCCTTCCAACCCCCTTCCATGAGGTTGATCCCTAGGTCACCCCTCAGTCAACACCCTGCACCTAAAGTTCTGTCTCAGAGTCAACTTCCTGGGAAGCTCAGTCTAGGACAGCTGAGCTTAAGGGAGATGGACAGTTGGTGTTTGGAGGGAGATTGAGGTATCTGGGGCCCCATAAGATGAGACCATCTTGGATGACACATGGAGCCTCCCTGCTGACAGGAGTGTCCTTTGTAATAAGAGTGGGAGATGATATTCTGCCCTGGTGGCAGGTGTTCAGCAGAGCTCCTTCTGTTCTTGGCAAACATGTAAGAGAAGTGAATGCACAGGATGGAGAGAGCCCTGGTCAGCTGCCAGGCTTTTCTATTTATTCCTGGAGAAGTGGGCTGTGAGCGCACACTCTCACAGAGCAACAGAGCTGGAAGGACCCAGGACTTCACCATGCTTCTCAAATATTTCTTCCCAATTGCCTCAAAGGAAAAAGAAGGTGAACTCAGACCCCCGATGCAAGAACACAGGTCATGTTTGCTAAATGACATCAAATATACTGAAGGGGTGTGTGGTCCCCATTTGAGAAGCTTGGATCTGGATGAGAAATCCAAAGCCAAGGCCTGGAGCTCAATCTGGCTGGGGTCTGATGGAGGTCAGGACTTGAAATGAGGCTGGATTAGGGCTTAATGTGGGATCAGAGTTCTGTTTGGGACAAGGATTCAGCCTGGGTTCAGGAGTTAACCACAGGTCAGGATTAGAGCTGTCTGGGACTAGGATTGTCTGGGGCTAGCATCAGGGTTTGATCTAGGTTAATCAAGTCATGGTTTAGCTGTGGTAGGAGCCAGGACTCAATGTGAGGCCAAGATCTCAAGGGTCTAACCCAGTCTAATCAATCATGACTGGTGATGGTTCCATTTAAGGTCATGAGCACAAGCTGGAACCTCATCTGAGTTCCTTGTGAGGCCTGCTCAGGGCTTGGCCTCAATCCAGGTAGGGGCTTGATCTTAGGCTGAGCGTAGCCTGGCATCAGGACTCAATCTTGGAGCAAGCAGGTAAGCCAGCCTGTTGTTTTGCAGCAGAGTCAGCAAATCACAACCTGTGGGCCAAACTTAGCATGTCATCTGTTTTTATAAATACAGCTTTATTGCGACACATCCACACTTATTTGTCTACCTCTTGCTTGTGGCTGCTTGCACGTTGTGACAGCAGAGTGAAGTAGTTGGAACAGAGACGGAATGGCCTGCAAAGTCCCAGATATTCACTGTCTGGTCCTTGACAGTGAAAGCTTGCCAACCCCTGATCTAAAGGCTTGGAGGCATGAGAAAGCCAGATCATGCCTTAACTCAGAGTTGAGAGCCTCCCTAAAGTTTATGGTGATGTTTAAGAGACCACTCAAAGGACCATGGAGGCTTGAGCCAGCTGACTAAGGTCTTGCAGTCTTGAATTCCCCATTTGGCCTTTCTCCATGAAGGGCGCTGTCAGGGTGTTGCCCTACCACCTGACAGGTGATCCCTACCTGTGCATTTTTCTTTGCAGCTTGCAAAGTAGCATTTCCACACTCTCCCTTGGGCCATCTTCTTTCAATGTCCCCACATATCCAACCTCTGACCATGGTGCTTTCATTGGCTGCTGGGGTGTCTTCTGCTTTCAGTTGGAGCTGGAAGGACCTGGTCAGGTTTGTCCCAGTGAAGCACTACCTTGGCCCAGCTAAGAGTGCAAAGGGGTCAAACTAAGACATGACTACCTGGCAGGTACCCCCATCACCTTCAGCTACTTTCCCTTCTTCAAACACACATACTCTGACAGGCCATGCTAGCTCCAGAGCTGCCTGTGGGTACAACAAGGCGGTCACTGGGCCTGCATCATGGGTTGATATCTCCTTTCTCCTCCTTCCTCCCTCCCCTTCCCTTCCCTGAGGGTTGATCCCAAGGTCACCCTTCAGTCAACACCCAGCATCCTAAGCCCCATCTCAGAGTCAGTTTCCTGGGAAGCTCAATGTGTGACCATTGAACTTAAGGAAGACAGACAGTTGGTGTTTTCAGGAAGAATGAAGTATCTAGGGCCCCAACTCCCAAGGCCCCTTCCTGTTGCTCGATCTTAAGGAAATGGCTGCCTCCCCTGAACCTCCACCTGCCTTTCTTATATGGGTTGTTATTTAGTTGCTAAGTTGTGTCTGACTCTTTTGCAACCCCATGGACTATAGCCCACAAGGCTGCTCTGTCCATGGGATTTCCCAGGCAAGAATACTGGAGAGGGTTGCCATATCCTCCTCCAGGGGATCTTCTTGACCTAGGGATAGAATTCATATCTCTGGTGTTGTAGGTGAAGAAGGCAATGACACCTCACTCCAGTACTCTTGTCTGGAAAATCCCATGGACGGAGGAGCCTGGTGGGCTGTAGTCCATGGGGTCGCTATGAGTCAGACACGACTGAGCGACTTCACTTTCACTTTTCACTTTCATGCATTGGAGAAGGAAATGGCAACCCACTCCAGTGTTCTTGCCTGGAGAATCCCAGGGATGGGGGAGCCTGGTGGGCTGCCATCCATGGAGTCGCACACAGTTGGACACGACTAAAGTGACTTAGCAGCAGCAGTGTTATAGGTGGATTCTTTACCATTTAGCCACTCTATAGATCAGTATTCAAAACCTCTGGATGGTTTGGAGGGGGGTCCTGGAACTGAGGACCTGATTCAGTAAATGTACCCACTCATCTGGATTCTCCAAGCTGTCCCTGTGTTGTGTGGAATCATCAGAGAGATGTCTTCATAGGCTTTGGTCACTAAGATCACCCATCAGACACTGTTTATGTGTTTGTCTGACCACCTTTTTGCAAAGACCCACTGCATGAATTGTTCTCTCACCCGAATCATATCCAGGAGGTGTCTCACTGCAGATGTGCTTGTTTTGTTGTTGCTCAGATTTCTTAAATTATATGCTTAGTTACAATTCCTTGGCTATCTAGAGCACTTCGGAGCCAATTTCCATGTCTGATGCAGTCATCTTCAGGGCCTTGTGGTGTCCTCTCTAGTCCTCATCCTAGTAGTTCCTGTTCTGCTTTGACACTAAGAGAGTACATAATTGTGTGTAGGGTAAGCTGCTGGGGAGATTTTTCAAAGTCAACAATACTCTAGTTTCTAAGAAGTAAATAAACACTTGGTGTACTGAGCTGGTCATATGTGACCACAGCTAGATTAGATTTGGGGCTCTATCCCCAAGTGATGATCACAACACTCGATGATCCCTCCTCTGTCTTCAGCTTCTTTCAGGCAGCAGTAACCCTCCCCCCAGCCCCCAGCTGCTAGGCCTGTGTTTTCACTGAGGGAAATTCTCACATCACTTTAAGCCCAATGCTTTTCAGGAACATGACTTTGGGGTATAATTTTGCTGGTGTAAATGGCATGTACATGGGCCCCAGATCTGCCTCTAGCTCACCCCATGGTCATAAGCAAGGTTCTCTCCTCTGTGTAGGATGGAAGTGTTGAGGAGTGTTTAGGTGTCAGTGCCAACTTTCGGGTTCTCTGTCAGAGCTAAGAGGAGTTTCTTGATCTGGCTGTGGTCAGAGCATTGAAGAGTTGAGAGACAAGCAAGGTGAGCACAGGGATCAGCCAGGGTGATGGTAAACTGGCAGGAGGTGGCCCAGCTGGGTGGGCCAAGGTTACGGTGACACTCAATTCATCAGTCTCCCAGCAGCGAGGGTGATGAGATGGAGGTGGAAGACCCAAAGTTTAAGGGTTTCTGAGTCTAACACCTCATTTTACAGATGAGGAAACAGACTCAGGAAAGGAGGGACTTGCCCAAGTTCATAGAGTAAGGCAAAAGCTGAAGCGGGACTGGAATCCAGGCTTTCTGACTCCCATATGGTAAAGGCAGAGAAGTGGACAGGAGAGGAATAGGGACCTTCTCCTCCCTTCTCAGGCCTTCATGACTGTCATTTAGCTGTGGCCACGTGGATGATCACAAAGCCCTTGATGTCCGGGAAGTGGGGGCTGACGAAGTCTACCTGCAGCTGCCGTGGGCCGCTCTTGAAGGGAGTGATCTTGAATTGGACCGAGGCCTTCTCTTGGGGCTCCAGGCTGGGCACACTGGGGAAAGAAGATGGAAGAGAGACAGACCATCAGTCATGTCTCCTTCCTGAGCCTGGTCTGCCAGTCCATGGCACTCCGGAGCCCTCAGGATCAAGGTCATACTTTGTGGCTTGACATTCGAGCCTTTCAATGGGCTTTCAGCTTAGTCGTCCCTTCCACTACTTCTCACTTATTTCAGCCAGTCAGGCTAGTCTCCTACCTGTGCCCTGAACATGCCTGACACTTACCCTCCTCTAGGCTTTTGGATGGATTTTTCCTCCCACCTAGGGTGCCCTTCCCATTCCAATGACATCCAAGGCCCAGATTAACTTCTTCTTCTTCCAGGAGAGTTTCCTTGACAATACCAGCCATAGAGACCTTTGACTGGGAAGGTCTCCACCCTTCTTGATACCTGAAAAGCTCCCTAAGTCATCATTTAAAGCCCAGTTTAAATATCAGTTCCACTGGGGCTTTCCCCTGGTCCCATCCCACTCCCACTCAATGGCTGCTTCTGAGCCCCTAGATTTTGGGGAATCCATCCTTTTGCACAAATCACACTGTCTTCATTTGAAGGGCCATATGTTGCTGGAGTCCTTCTCCAGGCAGAACTCCATCTGTTCATCTTGGTGTTTCCAGCAGTTGACACATGAGTCAGGGTACAGGACTATATGAGTGTGACTGAGCAAATGAATGAATGGATGAATGACTGAGAATGAATAAGCAAATAAGTGAGTACATGGATAATTCAAATATGTGTGCATGAGTGAATGAATGTATAAATCAATGAATGAGTGTGAATGAATAGGTAAATAAGGGAGCAAATTAAAGAAATAATATGGATGAATGAAACAGTGAAAACTGAGTTGAGCAGATAATGAATGAATGAGTGAAAACATGAATAGAAGAGTGAATGAGTGGATGAGTTACATGACTGAATAAGTTAAATGATTAGATAAATAAAGAAATGAAAGACTAATGTGTCTAGGCCGTGGGCTGGTTTCTCCCTCCTGCCCTTGCTGGCAGTGTCTTTATGGCCCATTTTACCCGGAAGGCGGCCCTCCCACCCCAGGCTGACACTTACTTGATGCTGAGCTGCCCCTGGAGAAGGCCACTGCCCTCCACCATCAGCGTGCAGTCTTCCACTCTCTCCGAGAGAGGGTTAAGCACCATCACTTCCACCGTGACTGCCACCCCCACCACGGCTGGGCCAAGCACCTAGAGGGACAATAACCATAAGTCATACTCCCTCCTCTGCATTCTCCCAGGAACCCCAAGATCCTGGCTGGGTCAGGGAGTGGGAAGCTAAACTTGGCTATCCTTTGCTTCTACCTACCCCATCACTGAGACCTATCATTATATCCACCCCCGTCCATTCACACCACTTGTCCCCACCCTTGAGAGCTGAAGCTAGAGCTAAAAGCACAAATCCCCAGCCTCTGATGTCCTCCTTCAGATGTAAAGGGAGCCTGCCAGGAACAGGTGGCAGATTCAGACAGTAGTCACCTTGATGGTAATGAAGTCCTCCAGAGTAATGTCCTTCTCCACCAGGAGCTTCTCTCCTTTGGTCACAAGGCACATGGCAGCCAACAGGATCTTCTTGTCTTCTGTCAGGTCTTCCTTGTATTGAGAATAAGATATTGCAATTGGGATCTTTTTCTCTGGAAGGGAAAGCAGAGGTGGGAGTTGGGAGTCCAGTGTTCTTTTTCAAAGAACCCAGAAGAGGAACTCTATGAACCTTGCAACCAATGTGAGACAGTCGTTATTATCATTAGTTCACAGATTAAGAAACCTAAGGCTCAGAGAGGGTAATTTCTTGTCCCGTGTCACACAGCAAGTACATCAAGGGGCCAGGATAAGGTAGGGTTCAAGTTCAGGCCAGTCAGCTACCGTGACACTAGACTGTCTCTCTAACAGCTTCTGGAGATGAGTTTAAAATTCCCCCAATCATTTCAGATGGAGGTATCACAATCCATCAATGATTCATCCATCAGGAATTCACTCACTGTTCAATGAGCACCTACCATGTCCCAGGTGCAGAGAAGAAGGAGGCCAAAGGCCTTCCTCAAGCTTCCTACTCAGTGAGGAGGCCAGCTCCTTACAGCTTCTCTAAATCCTCTCTCCCCATTAAGGCCCAGTTCCAGTCAGGCCCACCAGCTGCGGAAAGCCTTCACTGATGTACTTACCCAGTGATCTCGTGCCCTCTACCTTCGGAGCGTCTATGGTTCTGACCATTTCTGTCTCTTTCTCAGAAGCCACAAACTCCCTGCTTATGTAATCTCTTCTTTTGAGCATGTGTCACACAGACCATAGGTGACTGTTAGTCATATATATATATATATCTGATCACTGTATATTTTTTCTTTAAGGTACAACACATTGTTTACAGTTTGCCTAAGCTCTACCATCCCCTACTGTTCTATTGCCACTGCTTCCTTTATTTCTGTTTCCTTCCTGTCCCCAAAGGCTTCTGAGTATTCACCCTGTGGAAAAGATCCATAAATGTTTCAAACTCTCTGTTCCTCAGAGCTTTGTGTATAATACATGCTTCCTGAATGATCCACAAGTCAAACTTCTACCTTAACAGGTTCTCTAAGTCTAGCACGTTCTACCAGGAGAAACTTTACTACAACAATAATAATAATTAATAATTTTAAAAGCTAAATTTTACTGAGAGATTAAAGTGTGCTAAGGACTTGTAAGCACATTCAGGGATTATCTCATTTAATCCTCACAACAATTGCATGAGCAAGTATTATTATCCCCATCTTATAATAACATCAACAATACTGATGATCATGTCCATAAATTAAATGTTCTTTAGTGGTAGGAATTGTGAGAAATATTTTATATATGTTATATCATTTGTTCCTTGTATGGCAGGAGATGAGTGGTTCTCAAAGTGTGGTCCCAGGGCCAGCAGCATCAGCATCTCTAGGGAACTTCTTATTAGAAGTGCAAATTTTATGGTTCCAGAGTAAAGAATCACCAGATGCTCCCAATTATGCACACGAAGAGAGCTTTGGATATTAGTTCAGACCATGGGAGAAGGGAAGAGAAAGACTGTTCCATACAATATTCAGAACAGAGCTTCATTAAGTTCTCTGGGTCATGAACTTCATTGACAATCTAGTAAAAGCTGAGTCTCTTTTTATTAACAAATGTTCTCAACAGTCCCATCAATCATTAGATAGAACTGATAACTATAGACCACTTCATCCAACAAGAGCAGAATACACATCCTTCTCAAGTTCATACTGAATGTTTCCCAAGAATGATCACATTGTGGGCTATGAATAACACATGAACAAATTTTAAAGAATAAAAATTATACAGTGTATCCTCTCAGACCACAATAGAATTAAACTTGATATCAGTAACAGAAAGATAGCTGGATGACTCCAAAATATTTGGAGATTAAGCCACACACTTCTAAATGACACTTAGGTCAAGGAGCATACATCAAAAAATTTAAAAACATTTTGAACTAAATGAAAATATAACAATTTGTGGAATGTAGCAAAGTATTGCTTATGTAGAAATTTGTAGCACTGAATACAGATGTTAAAAAAGAAGAAAGACCTAAAATAAACACATCTTAAATTTCCATCTTAAAAAATTAGAAAAAGAAGAGCAAATTAAATCCAAAGTAAGCAAAAAAAAGAGAAATAAAATTTAGAAAAATTTTAAATCAGAAATCAATAAAATTGAAAGCAAGAAATCAAACGAGAAAATCAACAAATAGTAGATTAACGGAGGCAGAAGANAATTTCCATCTTAAAAAATTAGAAAAAGAAGAGCAAATTAAATCCAAAGTAAGCAAAAAAAAGAGAAATAAAATTTAGAAAAATTTTAAATCAGAAATCAATAAAATTGAAAGCAAGAAATCAAACGAGAAAATCAACAAAACCAAAAGCTGTTTTCTTAAGAAACGATCAATAAAACTGGTAAGTCTCTAGCCAGGTTAAATAAGGAAAAAAAAAAAGAGAGAAGACACAAATTACTAACAACAGAAATGAAAGAAGTGATATCACTATAGATCCCATGGACATTAAAAGGATAATTAATATTATGAAGAACTATGTGCCCATAAATTTTATAACCTAGATGAAATGAATTCCTTGAATACATTATCTTCCAAAAGTCACAGAAGAAGAAATATACAATCTTGAACAGGTCTATTTTTATTTAAGAAATCAATAGTGAATCAAATAATCAATAATGAATAACCTTCTAAAACAGAAAACATTGTGCCCAGATGAGTTCACTGGTGAATTCTTCCAAGCATTTAAGGAAGAAATGCCATCGATTCTCTACAAATTCTTCCAGAAGATGGAAGCAGAAGGAATACTTCCTAACCCATTCTATGAGGGCTAATAAGTCGCTTCAGTCGTATCCGACTCTGTGCAATCCCTTAGACGGCAGCCCACCAGGCTCTTCTGTCCCTAGGATTTTNACAAATTCTTCCAGAAGATGGAAGCAGAAGGAATACTTCCTAACCCATTCTATGAGGGCTAATAAGTCGCTTCAGTCGTATCCGACTCTGTGCAATCCCTTAGACGGCAGCCCACCAGGCTCTTCTGTCCCTAGGATTTTCCAGGCAAGAACACTGAAGTGGGTTGCCATTTCCTTCTCCAGTGCATGAAAGTGAAAAGTGAAAGTGAAGTTGCTCAGTTGTGTCCGACTCTTGGTGACCCCATGGACTGTAGGTAGGCTCCTCCGTCCATGGGATTCTCCAGGCAAGCGTACTGGAGTGGGGTCAGCATTAATCTAATACCAAAACCAAGGACATGACAGGAAAAGGAAATTACAGACCAATATTTCTCATGAACACTGATGCAAAATCCTCAGCAAGATGTTAGCAAATTGAATCCAACAATGTATAAAATGAATTATATATCTTGACCAAGTGGGATTTATTACAGGAATATGAGGTTGGCTCAACATTCCAAAGTCAACTAATGTAACCTATCACATCAACAAACTAAAGAAGAAAAGTCACATGAACATATCAGTAGATGCAGAGGAAGAATTTGACAATATCTAGCACCATTTCATGACTAAAATTCTCAGAAAACTAGGAATAGTTGAGGAAGTTTTCAACCTGACAAAGAACATATACATAACTATTACTCCAAAAAAAACTCAAAAACAAAACAACAAAAAAAAAACCCTACAAAAGCCTACAACTAAGGCAATGGTGATCCACTCCAGTACTCTTGCCTGGGAAATCCCATGGGTGGAGGAGCCTGGTAGGCTGCAGTCCATGGGGTTGCTAAGAGTTGGACACAACCGAGCGACTTCACTTTTACTCTTCACTTTCATGCATTGGAGAAGGACGTGGCAACCCACTCCAGTGTTCTGCCTGGAGAATCCCAGGGACGGGGGAGCCTGGTGAGCTGCCATCTATGGGGTCGCACAGAGTCAGACATGACTGAAGTGACTTAGCAGCAGTAGCAGCAACAACATACTTAACAGTGAGAAACTCAAAGCTTTCCTACTAAGAAGGAACAAGGCATGGATGTCTCTCTCACCACTCCTTTTCAACACTGGACTAGAAGTCCCAGCTAAGACAAAAATACAGGAAAAGGAAATAAAAGATATATATATTTGGAAGAAAGAAGTGAAACTATCTTTGTTCACAGATGACATGATCATCTATGTAAAAAATCTGAAATAATCAGCAACAAAAACCTCCTTGAAGTAATTATACTAATTACTAATTATAGCAAGGACACAAGATATAAGGTTAACATGCAAAATTCAATCACTTTTTAAAAATAGCAGCAATAAACTAGTGGAATTTGAAGTTAAAAATGCCACTTATAGTAGCAGCACCAAAATGAAAAACTCAGGCATTAATCTAACAAAAATATGTCAGATATACATATATGAGGAAAACTAAACAAACAAGAAAACTGATGAAAGAAATCAAAGACTAAATTAATTAATGGAGAGATATTCCATGTTCATGGATAGGAAGACTCAATACTATCAAGCTGTCAGTTCTTCCCCACTTGATCTACAGACAAGGTAAACCCATCAGAATCTCAGCAAGTTATTTAATGTATTTCAACAAACTGATTCTAAACTGATTCATGTGAAGAGGCAAAAGACCCAGAATAGTCAACATCATATTGAAGGAAAAGAAGAACATCAGAGGATCAACATTATCTGACTTGAAGACTTAGTATAAAACTACAGTAATCAAAACAGTGTGGTAGTAATGAAAGAATAGACAGATCAGTGGAACAAAATAGAGCTCAGAAGTAGATCCACACAAATATAGCCAACTGATCTTTGACAAAGGAGCAATGCAAATAAAATGGAGAAAAGATAGTGTTTTTAATATATGGTGCTGGAACAGTGAGACATTTGCATTTACAAAAAAGATTCTAGACACATACCTTACACACTTTATGAAAATGAAATCAACATCGATCTTAAGCCTAAATGCAAACTGTGAAACTATATCTGCTGCTGCTGCTGCTAAGTCGCTTCAGTCATGTCCGACTCTGTGCGACCCCATAGACGGCAGCCCACCAGGCTCCGCCGTCCCTGGGAATCTCCAGGAAGGAACACAGGAGTAAGTTGCCATTTCCTTCTCCAATGCATGAAAGTGAGAAGTGAAAGTGAAGTCGCTCAGTCGTGTCCAACTCTTAGCGACCCCATGGACTGCAGCCTACCAGGCTCCTCTGTGCATGGGATTTTCCAGGCAAGAGTACTGGAATGGGGTGCCATTTACAATAACAAATGAGAAAACCTAGATAATCTTGGGTATGATGATGATGACTAATTGTTTAGATACAACACCAAAGGCATGATCCATGAAAGAAAAAATTGATAAGTTGCACTTGATTAAAATTAAAAACTCCTGCTCTGTGGAAGGACTGTCAAGAAAATCAGAAGACAAGCCACAAACTGGGAGAAAATATCTGCAAAATACACATCTGATAAAGGACTATTATACAAAATATACAAAGAACTCAAACTTCAACAATAAGAAAATGAACATGATTAAAAGATGAGCAAAAAATCTATACAGACAACTCACCAAAGATGTATACGTGCACAAAAAAAGATGCTCACATCATACATCATTGTAAAATTTCAAACTGAAATAATGAGATAGTACCACATATCTATTAGAATGGCAAGAATCCCAAACACTGATAACACTAAATGCTGGAAAGGATGAGGAGCTCTTCATTCATGAACTGTCATTCATTAATGGTGGGAATGCAAAGTGTTACAGCCACGTTGGAAGATAACTTTGGCAGCTTCATATAAAACTGAACATATTCTTATCATACCATTAGCAATCATACTCCTCAGTATTTACCCATATAAGTTGAAAACTTATCTTCACACAAAAACCTGCACGTGGATGTTTATAGCAGCTTGATCTATGATTGCCAAAACTTGGAAGCAATCAAGATATTCTTCAGTAGGTGAGTGGGTCAGTCAACTGTGATGTATCCATATAAAGGAAATTCAGTGATAACAAGAAATGAGCTGTCAAGCTATAAAAAGCCATGGAGGAATCTTAAATATACATTCCTAAGTGAAAGAATCCAATCAGAAATGGCTACACACTATATGATTTCAGTGATATGACATTTGGGAAAAGCAAAACTGTGGTGACTTAACAGATCAGTGGTTGCCAGAGATTTGAGGCAAGGGAGGGAGAAGTAAATAGATGAAGAGCAGGGAATTTTAGGGCAGTGAAACTATCCTGCGCCATATGCTAATGTTGGATACACGTCATACATTTGTCACAACCCACGGAATGTGCAATACAGAATGAACCCTAATGTAGACTATGGACTTTAGTTAATAATAATAATCTACCAGTATCAGTCAATTGTAACAAATGTACCACACCCTTGCAAGATGTTAGTAATACGGGAAGTAATTCATGAAGGAATATATGGAAACTCTTGGGACTTTCTGATCATTTTTCCGGAACAAAAACTGCTCTAAAAAGTCTGTTAATTTAAAAATTATAAATTTTAAATAAATTACATATATTAATAGTTACACCATTTGGCTTAGTAATTCCATTTTGGTGAATCTATTCTGAAAAAAAAGAAGTCCAAAAATCTAGACCAGAATACAGGAAATTTTTTTTCACCAGAGTGCTTACTTTAGTCTTTTTTAAAAAATAGCAGGATGGGGGGCACAAGTACACTCACGGCTGATTCATGTCAATGTATGGCAAAAACCACTACAATGTTGTGAAGTAATTAGCCTTCAATTAAAATAAATGCATTAATTAAAAAATAGCAATAGATAATAACCACCACAAAGAAGGTAACAGATAAAATAAATCACCACATATTTATTTACAGATTATACATCTATTAAAATGATGTGAGTGAAGAGCTTATAAAAATATTTAAATTACAATGTAATATGAAAACAGCAGAGCACTAATGAGTGTTTGTGATGTCATTAGAACTGTTTTTCAAACAGCAACAGGCTTTAAAAATTTGGAAGGAAAACATGTTAACAATTTGTAAGTGGGTGGCAGGATCATAGGTGATCTTTCCCTTGTGCTAAATCTTTAATGAATATGCATTACTATTAATAAGAAAAAAAGTCAGGAAAAAGTGTATGTTAATTAATAAATCCTTGTGAAGTGTTATTTTGTGATTTAGACTTTGTGAAAAATAAGTGAGAGAAAAGATAAAAATATGGGACACCTCCTTCACATATTTTCACACCTTGTCAAAAAACACAAGCTTCACTTACTGGAAAAGTGGTTCAGAGAACAATCTCTTTGATTGAATCCTTGGGGTTCAGAAAGTGTATGAGAGAGAGAGGGAGACAGGGAGAATATATGGGACAAGAGGAGCGGGGAGAGGATTCAGATGATTGTAGGTTGTGGCTGATGCCTCCAGAATTCTCAGGACAGGGTCTCACATATGTAGGCACTTAATAAACACCTCTTACTGGTCTCTTGAGAAACACTGGAGCCAGATGAGCTCCAAAATTTGTTAGATTTTAAAAAGGTAACTTAAGACATATCCCACATGTTATGAAATGCTCCCAGCAGGTGTTTATTCATTGCTAAGTATTCAAACTGAGTGGGAACACTTGAGCATTACATGTTTGCCACTAGATGATTGTGCACTTTTATTATTATCCTTATTATTCAGTCCCTCTGAACCTCAGTTTTCACATCTGCAAATGCTCAGAAATATCCCCTTCTCTCCTGGGAAAAGAGGCTGGGCCGACCAGGTCCCATCCAGCTGGGGCGTTCTTACCTTCTTTTGGCCCTAGCTTCACTGTGTGGGATTCGTGCAGGATCTCTGCCACTGGCCTGCGGGTGTAAAGGATGGTGGCACCGCTCAAGTTAACTTGGACCCGCTGGGCCCGGGAGGTGAGGCTGGTCAAGCACAGGGCCAGCTTCAGATCATGGCCCAGCACAGGTGGCTCCAGCACCTTGAACTTGCCGGTGATGCTGGGCTTGGTGGCAGGCTCCAGGAGGTCATCACGCCAGAGTCCACGGCTGCCCCCTCTGCGGACCCAGGCCCTCCTTGCAGAGGCTTCCACACTGAACAGCTTCTTCATGGCCTTGCTGTACACCTGCCTCTCCTTCCGGGACCCTGCAGGGCATGGGACATCGTGAGGCAGGCCCCCTCTTCTCTGCCACCTCTCCCAGGGCCAGCTCTTCTCATTTCCCTCTTCTCTAAGCACAACCACTACTCCATCTCCACTTTAATTGACCATCGCTGTCAGCGGTCTCAAATTGGCAGCCCAAGAGCTATATGCAGACCTCAGCCATATGCATTGTATTTGGGTCTGGGACTACTCAAATAAATTTTTAATCAGTTAACAACTTCAGATTAGAAGATTTCACATAACAATAGAGATTGGTAGCCCTCTGACATATGGATGTGAAATCTCATATAATAAAGATAGCTGACACTTTTTTAGACTTACTATGTGCCAGGCACTGTAGTTCTAGATGATATATATATATGTATATACAAATATATATATATATATACACACACATACATGTATATTTCCTCCCTGGCCCAGGATGAAGGACTATTATCATCCCAATTTTACAGATAAGGAACTCAAGGTACAGGAAATGAAGAAAACTTGAGAGAGCTAAAATTTGAACCTAGGCAGTCTGGTTCCAATTTCTGTGTTCTTAATAACCCCCTCTTCCCAGTCTCTACACGGCAGTCAGTCTTGAGCTGAGGAAGCTGTGCTTTCTCCGGATGGGAACATACTTGCTGGTTCTCCACAGTCTCCACCTGTAATTTTCCTGCTGCTGGTCTGCCACAATGGGGTGCCATCTGCAAGCTCCTGAAGACATGAGTTTAGGATCCCTGATCTCCTACTTTCCCTGTTGCTAGCACAGACCTCTCTTCTCTTTTTTGATCTCCAGATCAATATGTGACTGGTCCACTTGCCCACTTCCACCCTCGGGTTGTCCCACAGGCACATCCAACCCAACCAAATATGCCATCTTCTGGCTGGCAGCATTCCCACGTCAGCAAATGGCTCCACTGTTTACCCAGCGTACAAGTCAGAAACTGGACATGTCCTCGACTCTTCCCTCAACCTTACTACCCACAACTGGTCAGGCGATAAGTTCCACCCAGCATCCTCACTGATCTCTGGAATCTGCCTCCTTCTCCCCTCACTCCTTGCCCCTCAGACCACCATGTAAACTGTCTCACCCTCAGGTCAGTTTGCTGCCAGGCGACTGTGGACTTTATTTACAGTCCCTCCAAGTCTCCGTTTCCCGTCTATGAAGTGGGCAGAAGAGTTGCACCGGCGAGGCCCGAGCACAGTGCTCAGGAATGTTCCTCCCTTCTGGGGGATGTAGGCTCCACGTCCACTCCACTCTTTTTTCTACCCTGATCTGTTCAAGATCCAACTCTGACGCTTTCTCTTCCTTGAGCTCTGGGTTGTGCTCCTTCCCAAACGTTCTCCCAAGTACCTCACTACTGTGTGGCCTGGGCTTGACGGGACTCGTGTGGACCTAAAGGTTCTTTAACATGTCATGTGTTAATATTAAAATTTATGTGACGTTTTCACTTTCCTCCATAACTTACTTACAAAATTTTTTATTAAGAAAATGTTCCTTTCTCTGCCGAAAATTCTAGTGTGACTTTCTCAGGGAGGCCTTCTCTGACCACCTGACTTTTTAAAAACAGCTTTATTTGGATATATGTTAATTTGCCAACACACAATGTACAGATTTAGAAGGACACAAGCCAATGTTTTTTTTTTAATACATTCACAGAGTTGTGTACCCATCACCACAATCTAATTTCATAACAGTTTCTGTCACCTTAAGAAACTCTATAACCATTAGCAGTCACTTCCCATTCCTCCCTGCCCTGCTCCAACCCTGCTGCTGCTGCTGCTGCTATTTTAATTTCTAACTTGCCTATTCCTGGCATTTCACATAAAGGGAATCATACAGTATGTGGTCCTTTGTGACTGGCTTTTTTTTCACTCAATATTTTTAAGGTTCATACATATTATAGTATATATCAGTACTTCATTCCTTTATATTGCTGAATAATATCGCATTATTGGAGAAGGCAATGGCACCCTATTCCAGTACTCTTGTCTGGAAAATCCCATGGATGGAGGAGCCTGGTGCACTGCCATCTATGGGGTCGCACAGAGTCGGACACGACTGAAGCGACTTAGCGGCAGCATTGCATTGCATTATATGGACAGACCACACTGTGTTCATCCACTGATGTTAGGGTTGTTTCCACTGTAGCTGTTTTGAATAATGTTGCTGCGAATGTTCAGGTGGAAGATTTTAGTGAATGTTTGTTCTCATTTCTCTTGGGTGTATATCTGAAGTGCATCTGCTCGCTGGTGTGGTGCTCTGTGTTTAAGTTAACACTGTGAGGAACTGTCAAATTGTTTTCCAAAGTGTTTGCACTGTTTCACATTCTCGCCAGCAGTGTGTGAGTGTTTCAATTCCTCTACACCCTCACCAGCTCTTACTGCCTGTCTCTTTGATTATAGCAGTTCTAGTGGATGTGAAGCAGTATGTTGTTGTGGCTTTGAATATTATTAATGATGTTAAGCATAATTATTAAAGATGGTAACATCTTTTCATGTTTTTTGGACATTTGTATATTGTCTTCAGAGAAAGGTCTATTTAAATCCTTTGCCCATTTAAAAGTTGGGTTATTTATCTTTTTATTATTGAGCTATAAGGATTATTTATACATTCTGGATACAAGCCCCTTATTGGATACATGATTTGAAAATATTTTCTGTCTTTCTTTTTTCTTGATGGTACCATTTGTAGTTCAAGTTTTTAGTTTTAATGAAGCCCAATTTATCAATTTTTTCTTTTGTCATTTGTGTTCTTGATGTCATATCTAAAAAGACTCTATTAAACTCAAGCTTATAAAGATTAACTCCTGTTTTCTTCTAAAACCTTATAATTTTAGCTCTTTGATACAGATCAATGACCCATTTCAGTTAATTTTTGTGTATGGTCTGATGTAAAAAGCCAGATTTATTCTTGTGCACATGGATAATCAGAAGTCCCAATACCATCTATTGAAAACGGCTATTCTTATTCGCCCTTCATGGAATTGCCTTGACATCCTGTCAAAATCAGTTGAGCATAACTATAAGAGTTTGTTTCTGGATTCCTCATTCTTTTCTATTGATCTGTATGTCCATTCTCATGACTGTATCACACTATCTGGGTTATTGTATATTTATAGTAAGTTTTGAATTTGGGAAGTTCGAGCCCTCCATTATTCTTTTCTAAGATTGTTTTGGTTATTCTGGGTCTCTTGAATTTCCAAGTGAATTTTAGAAACAGCTTGTCAATTTTGGTAAAAAAAAAAAAAAAAAAACTCAGCTGGAACTTTGATAAGGGTTTCATGGAGACTGTAGGTCAATTCTGGGGCATTGCCATCTTAAAAAAAAAATCTCTCAGTCTATGAAAATGGGAAATTTTTCCATTTATAATTTCTTTCAACATTGCTTTGTAGTTTTCAGTGTACTAGTCTTGTTCTCCTTTTGTTAAATTTATTCTAAAACATCTTATTCTTTTTTTGCCATGCTGTGTGGCTTGCACAGACCCAAAGTTCCCCAACCAGAGATTGAACCTAGGCCCTGCCAGTGAAAATATCAAGTCCTAGCCACTGGACAAACTGCCAGGGAATTCCCAAAGTATTGATATTTTATTCTTTTGGATACTATTGTAAATGAACTTGTTTTCTTAATTTCATTTCAGATTATACATTTTTAGTATCTTGAAATACTATTAATTTTTAAAAATTGATTTTGTTTTCCACAATTTTGCTGAAATCATTTATTGGTTCTATTAACTTTTAGTGGATTCCTTAGAATTTTATGTGTACAAGATTATATCATGTGCAAGAGATAGTTTTACTTCTTCCTTTCCAGTTGGGTTTTCTGCATCTATTGAGATGATCATGTGGTTTTTGTCTTTTTTTCTATTGTTATGGTATATTAATTAGTTTTTAATGTTAAATCCATCTTGCATTCCTGCAATAAATCCCTTCCTCATGGCATATGATCTTTTTTATATGTTGCTAGATTCAGTTTGCTAGTATTTTGTTGACAATTTTTGCTTCTATGTGCATAAGGCATATTGATCTCTAATTTTCTTTTCTTGTGATGTCATCATCTGGTTTTGGTATCAAGATAATCCTAACTTCATAGAACAGATTGGGAAATGTTCCCTCCTCTACTATTTTTTGAGGAAAAGTTTGTGAAGAATTGGTATTAATTCTTCTTTTAATGTTTGGTAGAATATTCACCAGTGACATGTGGGCTTGGTCTTTGTGTGTGTATTTTTAACTTACTACTGCATTCTATTTATAAACCTATTCAGATTTCCTAATTCTTCCTATGGCAGTTTTGGTAATTCTTTGAGAAATGTGTCCATTTTATCTAAAGTTATCTAATATGTTGGTATATAGTTGTTCACAGTATCCCCTAATGAACTGTTTTATTCACAACTCTTCTGACACCAAATGTGTGGGAGTTTCCCGTACACACACAAGCAGGAAGGGAGGGAGAAGGGCACAGCACAGAAGTGGAGAAACAGATAGCAGAGTAACAGAGGGAGGGAAAGGGTGGAAGGGGAATTCCCTAGGGGCTGGTCACGGGGTCGCTGTGGATCAGCCTCTGAGCTCCAGCCCCACAGTCACTGGAGGCACTGTCCTCTGCCTGCCTGGCTGGCCAGGGCCTGATCAGCATGTGCTGGGTCTTCCCCCAGGCTGCAGTGGGCAGGATAGTGTCCCCCTAAATGGTATGCCAAAGTCTTAATCCCTGGTACCTGCGAATATAACCTTATTTGGAAATAGGGTCTTTATGGATATACTTATAGACTCCTGGGATAAGATCATCCTGGATTTAAGGTGGGACCGAAAGTCAATGATTGATATCATTGTAAGAGAAAGGAGATGGTGATTTGAGACACATAGGAGCAAAGAAGGAGCAAAGATGGAGGCAGAGACGGGAGTGATGCAGCCACAAGCCAAAGGATGCAGGGACCACCAGCAGCTGGAAGGATCAAGGAAGGACTCTCCCCTTAGAGACTTTGGAGGGAGTATGCTAACACCTTGGTTTGTACTTCTGGCCTCCACAACTGTGAGAAAATAATTTTCCCATGTTTTAAGTAACTACATTTGTAGTAATTCGTTATGGCAGTCCTAGCAAGCAATATGCAGGCTCGGAAGCAGATGGCTGAACTGCCAATCTGGCTCCCTTGCAAGCCCCTGGCACCAGCCTCTAACTGAGATCTTGCCTCCGTGCTTAGAGCCTCTGACTGAAGATCAGTGCGGGGAAACTGCCTTCCTCCGCTCTGCTCGAAAGCCTGTTGCAGAAAGCCCACCTGAATCTGAGGACAGCCAGTGTGTTCTTTGTAAATACAGTTTCCTTTGCTTGGGAAGCTGGTTCTTTGCTCAGCATCCAGGCTGACTCGGGGGTAGGGACAAACACATTGCCCCAGGGGCTCTGAATCTTTATGCTTCAGTGAATGGAGCAAGTAGACAGGCCTTGGCATTTCATCCATGGAATGGGATGCCTGTAATTTGGTTGAATAGCACTGCTTAGAGTGAATCTGGAGTTAGGATGCAGAGGGTCCTGTCTTCCCAGAATGCCTTCCCAACCCTTTATCGCCTGGCTAAATCTTGCTCCCTGTAGATGCTCCTCATGAACTCTCCGCCCTGGCTGGATTAGCAACCCTTTCTCTGTGCTTCTCCAGCCTTCAGGCCTCCCCTACACTGCGCTGATGACCCTGCACTGTCCTTACACTTACCAGATAGTGAGTTCTCTGGCTCTTCCCTTTCTCCCTTGACTCTGAATCTTACCTGATACTTAGGAGGTGTTTTATATTTCTGAAGTACATAAAAGAACCTGGCACAGTGCATGGCACATTGTGCGTACTCATGGAAGAGACAGCAGTCTAACAGAGTGGAGGACCAGAGGCTCTGATATTAGACAGAAGCTCTAGTTAGCACTGTGCTCTTCTAGGCTTTGGAAACTTGGAGAAGCTAATAACCTCTCTATGATTCAACTTGCTTACCTGTAAGATGGGATGTTTATGAATATTAAATGAAACAAGTCGTGGACATTGCTTACCACAATGCTTAACACAATTTAGATACTATTATTAGCCTAGATGTAAAATCAACTGCCCCACAGTGGGCAGTCAATCAACAGTAGATTATATTATGAATAGATAGTGCAGCCAAGTGTAGAGGAAGAGCATCGTTGTGTTCTTTGGCTGAGTTCACTTCCCTCTCTGCACCTCTGCCTTTCCCTCTGTCAAATAAACGTTATACAAGTGTCTACCTTACAAGCTTGTGGGAACGTCTTTGTAAACATTTGTTAAATAAAAGCATTAAGTAACATGTGAACATGGCCAGCCCACGGTCGGCACTCAGCAGTGGCGACTGCTGTTATTGTCATCACACAGCAGGATGTTGATTTCTCTAGTGGCCATGGCTGATGCTTAGGACAGAAGGCCCGAAAGACCTTGTATTCTAAGTTCTAGAAACTCCCAGCAGATGGGACCAGGCATCAAACTGCAGGACATACGAGAGAGGCAGGAGTTTAGAAGAGGTCTTGCCACATACCACCCCTCTGCTCCCTACCGTGTGACAGTGAGGAGAGGCCTGAAGAGGAGAAGGTCATCAACATCAAGGGACATGTTTCTACAGCAGGAACTGAGGGAATATGGTAGTGTGTGTATTTACATGTGCATGTGTGTGCATATGTGTGTGGGGAGGTGTTTATAGACAGAATCAATGTTAAAGTTTGGGGTGCTGTCAACAAGAAGGAGCTGGCTGGTAAAGGCTGGCAGTGCCTACAGGACGGGGAAGCTGGCATTTCATTCTGGTGGCATTTCATTTCATTCAGCTCATTACTGAGCTGTTTATTCCCTGAGCACAGAGGAGAAAACCGAAAGAAGATGGCAGGTGGATCACAGCCCATCAAGAACGCTCTCCCCACCAGCTTCTGAGAGGGACACACGGGAGGGGATCTGCCGCAAGAGGGGCCAGGGTCTCAGGAATCAGCAGTGCCTGGGGCCAGCACAGGCGTGAGTCTCGAGCCTGCAGGCCATAACAGAGCCACCGCTTGTCCTCCCAAAGCTTCGGAGTGAGTAAGACAGCAGCACCTGCCTGCCTTCAGGTCTTGAATCCTTGCCCCATGAAGTCAAAGGCATTTCTTCTCTCCTCTCCTCCTTGGCCTAACACACTGGAAGACAGACTGGTGCTCTCAACTTGGCTCCACATTGGAATCACCTGGGGTGCTTTTAAAAGTCCTGATGGCTGGGCCACCCCCTCTAGAGACTGCAATTCAGTTAGCCTGGGTGCAGTCGGGTTGCTGTGGTAGGTTAAAATGGCCATAGTACTTTCTTTGCAACTCTTCTCATCAAGACGTAGAGTGTACTTCTTGTCCCTTCCATTTGGGGTGGTTGTTTATTGTTTGACCAACAGAATGTAGCAAAGGTAAGTTCTAAGTAAAGCCTCAAGAGATCCTGTAGCTTTAGATGTCACCCGCTGGGCACACTGCCAGGATTCTGTGGGTCTGTAGTTGACCCACAGAATCCTAAGCAAAGGGTAATTGTTATTCAATCTGTATAACTAAGACCGTACTCTGGGTGACTCCAATGCGCATCCAGAGCTGCAAACCACCATCCTAGAGGGGAGATAGTGGACGCCCGAGCACACGCTTATACGGCAGCCTTCTGGGGTCACCGCCCCAGTTTGTGCTCAGAGTAGGGGAGGAGGCTAGCTCTGATTCAAGTTTGAACTTGAAGTCTTGATTACCCAAACAATATTCTTTTAACAGGTAGAAATGGCTGACAAATGCACAGTCAGATCACAGCATTATTACGGAACCCGTTACTTATGGGAAAAGGTGATTTTTAAAGTTTATAGCTGGAGGCAGTGACCAGAAAAAATACATGTGTTTTGTGTTTGTACCCCAACAAGCACAGAATCTTCAGTAAGCCAGTGATCCCTTAAATTAGTGAACATGGCTTAGGCCTTGGCAGATGAGAAACAGGAATTATTATTATTTGGTAGGGCCTACTGGTATGTATCCTAAGTGTTCAATAAATAATACATGTTACTATCATCACTATTATTAGTGATTATTATCACATGTCAGAATACCTGGCACAGTACATGTAATATATTATACATGTTAAAGGAAATGTAGCTATTGATATTGTCAGATGTGAAAAATCTATTTAGTAAACAAAAGAAGCGATTAATACAAGCTAAAGACACTTGGCTCAAAGCATGGAGACAGTGCCTAACCAGGCTGTCATCAACACATCTTATGAGAAAGGGCCTGGCCATGTTGCCCATCTGCAGCAGCCTCGTCACTGGGGAGGCCGATGGAGGCCACTATACGCCCTTACCTTCCGGATACTTATAGAGGCTGGTGATGTCCACGCGGGAGTCGCTGCCCACCGCCTTGGTGCTGATGCAACGCCCAATCTTCTTCGTGTCTGAGTACACACGCTCCCGGCTCTCATCCTCATTCCAGAGCCAGGTGATGTAGTCTGCATTGACTTCCGCGAACACGAAAGGACCATCGTGGGCCAGATGCACGTCACCCTCGCGGATGGCAGTGACTGAGGCCGGGCCACACCGGAACACGCCTGCGCAGGACGGGATGGGCGTGAGCATCTCCAGGAGTCAGAAAGCAGGAGTCCCGGACCCACCCGGCTGAGCCCGTACCTTCGCTCTCTTCCTGGGGGGTGGCATCCAGAACCTGCCAACCATTGTAAGAGGGGCCCAGGTCCCGCCGGGCAAACCAGCTCTCATTCCAGACATGGAAATTCCTGCCGCAGAGAGAGGAAGGGGCAGGGTGGCCTCTGGTGAGCAAGAGAGGTTCCCCAGAGAGGGCAAGTGCCTGTCGCCAGCCAGACCCTGGGCCCTGCTCTGTGGTTGAGTTTGTGAACCGTCATTCAGCTGTATTGATGAATACACATCATCCACACAGGTAAAGACAGACCTTGTTTTATCCTGCTTCATTCACTTTATCCCGCTTTATAGATAACTGTGTGTTGTTTTTTTTTAAATAAATTGAGTGTTTATGGCAACCCTTCCTCATGACTGTCTCGCCTGTTTCCCAGCAGCGTTTGCTCACTTTGTGTCTTTTTGTGTCACATTTTGGTAATTTCTGCACTATTTCAAACTTTTTCATTATTATATTTTTTATAGTGATCTGTAATATTTGATGTTACAGTACAACTTGCTGAAGGCTCAAATGATAGCATCTAGCAATAAGTATTTTTTAAAATAATGTATGTATATTGTTTTTAGACATAATGCTATTGCACACTTATTAGACTATAGTGTAAACATAACTTTTATATGCTCTTTTGGATTAAAAAGTTCATGTGACTCACTTTATTGTGATATTCACTTTATTGAAGTGGTCTGGAACCTAACTGGCAATAGCTTTAAGGCCTGCCTTTATGTATACATATATATGTCTATATCTATATCTATACCTATGTGTGCGTTAGTTGCTCAGTCGTGCCTGACTTTTTGCGACCCCATGGACTGCAATCCACCAGGTTCCTCTGTCCATGAGATTTTCCAGGCAAGGATACTGGAGTGGGTTGCCATTTCCTTCTCCAGGGGATCTTCCCAACCCAGGGATCAAACCTGGGTCCCCTGCATTGCAGGCAAATTCTTTACCGACTGAGCTACAAGGGAAGCCATCTATACCTATATCTAGATCTAGATCACCTATATCTATATCCTGTTGTTCAAGGTCCAAAAATGCAACAGCCAATAAGACAGAAGATCCTTGTTCTCATGCAGCTTACATTCTAAGGAAAGAGACAGATAGGAAGACAGGAAAAAATAAGTAATCAGATAATTAATAAAACAATAAAGTAACAATAAATGCTGTGAAGAAATAGAGGAGCTTGAGATAGAGAATAACTTCTGGAGATCTTCTCTAAGTAAATGACATCTAAGATGGGACTTAGAGTAGAAAGAATTAGTCATAGGGTGAGTGAAGGGAACAGTGGTCTAGGAGGAAGGAACAGCATGTGCAAAGGCTCTTGAGACAAGAAAAAACTTAGTGTATTCAAGGAACAGAAAGTATGTGTCCCTGGGCTATGTCAAGCACTAGGGTAGGTAGGTTTCAGATTATGCAGAGTTCTGTAGGCCTTGGTAGGGACTTTAAGCTTTAAGTTTCCTACGTTAAAGATGAGAATATGAGGCTAGGAAAAGTGACACCATTTGCACAAGATCACGCAGTAGGAAGAGGCAGAGAGAAACCTTGATTGGCCTGAGTTGGTGTCTTTTGCCTTTACAGCTGGCCTCCAAACTGTTCTTTGGGAAAATATTATAAAAAGCCTTTGGAAGTAAAAGGGAGAACATGTGTAACCTGCATGGCGACAGAGATCCCAATAATGAAAGAATGGCCTGTCCATTCTGCATAAATAAAGAGAAGAATGAAAATGTTTTTGGTGCTACTGCAAAGAGAGGGAGTGAAAAGAACCAAAAATAGGAGAAGAAAAGAGGAGAAGAGAGGCAGAGAGATGGTCTGAGGCTGGACACTAGCTTGGGGGGAAGGGGTCTTGGGCATGCTCCCCTGGGGAGCTGAAGGACATCCTAAGAAGAAGGATGCTGAGGCTGGCTGTGTTTCTTTCTGTACCGTAGGCTCTTCACTATTCCCCTGTTCTTTAAAAAGTTGGTTTTTCTTGGCAATTTGCACATGTATGAACAGACATTTGGACAAGGTTATTCATGGAAGCCTTGTTTGTAAAGGCAAATGTTTGGTCCGGCTACATGAGGTGATTAAATAAGCAATGGTTTTGCTGTCCAATTGAAAAGCAGGCCAGGTTTGTAACTTCTCTTCCACTCCCTAGCTGTGTGGCCTTAGGCAAGTTACTTGATCTCTCTGTACTTTGGTTTTCTCATCTGCAAAACAGGGACAACAATACTGCCTTGCTCACAAGGTTGTTTGGAGGAATACATGAATTTGTACACAGATATGCCTTGGAGGTATAGTGAACTCAGTTTCAGACCACTACAGAGATGTGGATAATGCAGTAAGGTGAGTTACACAAGTATTTTTGGTTTCCCAGTGTGTATAAAAGTTATGCTTGCACTATGCTGTCATCTATTAAGTGTGCAATAGCTTTCTGTCTAAGAAAACAACCTACATACCTTAATGAAACTGTTGAAAAAATGATGCTGATAGACTTGCTTGACACAGGGTTGCCACAAACCTTCGATTTGTAGAAAAATGCAATATCTATGAAGCACAGTAAAAAGAAGAGTAATAAAATGAGGTAAGCCTGCATTGCAGCACTTAGAACTGGGCCTGACATAGACTGTGCTCACTGAGTATGATGTTATTAAGTTTAAAACACTATGAAAATAAGGAAACTTTGTATGTACTGATATGAGATTGTTGAATTAAAGCAAGATGAACAGTATTACATTATGTTGCTGATGTTAAGTAGGAGGGGGAGGTGGGGGTGCGTGGGGAATGTGCATATGTGTGTCCCTGTATCTGCAGGGCTTCTCTCTGAAGAGATGTAAGAAACTAGTTTCAGCCTTGCATCCAGGAGGATGGGGAGGCTTGAAATGGGGGAGGGAGACTTAAACACCATAGCCCATTTGGTACCTTTTGAATATTAAAGCACTGAATATATCTTCTACTTTAAAAAATTAAATTAAAGTGAATTTTGTGAAGCTTTGTGCAAAGAGTTTTGTTTGAGCTGAGAGAGGAGCTTGTTTCCCACACAGCATAGTGCACAAGCAGCCCAGAGAGCAGGAGCAGGCTACAGAGGTGACCCTGCAGAGGCAGTCACGTCACAAGAATCTAGGGGACGGCCCAGAGTCCTGCAGAGCAGAGAGCTGGGGGTACAAGGTCATTCAACCTTGAGCCCCGTTCTTGGCCTCTGAGTTACATGTCCAGAACCCCCTGTGTCTCAGAAGAAGAGTCAGTCATCCTGCTGGGGACCAACCCCACCTCTGCAGGGTGCCTGTCACCCCTTCCAGAACTGGCTCAGACCCAGTGAGCTGGGCTGCAGATCTGGGTGGGCCACAGGGTGCCCCTGGGACCCAATATCTGGGGGCTCACCACATGCTGTCTTCCGTCAGGTCTTCCAGCGTTCGCCCAAAGGAGTCCACGTACTTGTCCACACTCAGGCTCCTGTCCGTGTCATGGGCTGAGTTAAAGTTGGACACAACCCGTGTCGCGATTCCCAAGCACCTGAGGACTGAAGAGCAGGGCACTCACGAGGCTCTAGGACAGGCTGGGACCCAGCCTCAGGGACGGGTGGTCTGCCCCCCAGCAGGCGGCCTCTCATCTGGCCACAGCCCCCTCGCTGTCTCTCCCAGGGCTGACCCCTGTCTCCAGGCTCAGAAACACCTCCATCTCCTGGACATTCTCTCAGGGGACTTTGAGAGTCACCACTGCCACCCCCATTTGAATGGATGGGCTCTGAAACTGAGAGGACCTTGGAAGCTGTATAATAACCCTATAGTAGCCATAACAGCCTATGAGGACTGGGGGCCCAGGACCATGAGACTCTCTCAAAGGCACTCACTCAGTAAGCTTGAGATTCCTCAAGATCAAAAGTCGCATAAATGAGGGATCTGGTTTCTCTCTTCATTAACCTGTCTTCTAGTTCCCCATCACTAATAAAGATATTTTTGATGTGGGGGAGGGATTCTTATGAAAATATCTGCAACCAAAGGCAGTTGAGTTGACCAGCGGTTGGGGACCTTCTTTCTTGGGGTACCTGTGCACATGACTCCAGCGAAGACCCAGCACTGGCCGTATTTGACTGGCTTGAACCTGCCCTTGAACCACTTGTGCAGAATGGCCACGCTGCCACGCCAGTGCAGAGGGCTGGTGCCGCCGCCGTACTTGCCCTGCCACTGGCCTTGTACCACGCCCCGGTCGTTGTTGCTGTTCACCTGGACAGAGGAGGCCACAAGTCCACCCTCTGGCAGGGCTTCCCCTTTCAGGAATTTCACCATCGTAACATCTCCAACTTTGGGCCACCCCCTTATTTGGGGTTACTCCTTCCTTTTAAACTGTCTGAAAACTGGGGCCATCTGCTGTCTTAAAATACTTACCTTTTGGTGCCATTTATCACTTTCAATTACCTTCCTTTGGGAGGTTCTATTGTTGAAAATCAAAAACAGTTTTTGAGCATTTCTTTTTTAAGTGATCTGTTTTGGGGGACTGTTGGTGGTAATAGTTATAGAGACCCTTTGTTGTTGTGGTTTTTAGTCACTAAATCATGTCCGACTCTTGCAATTCTGTGGATTGTAGTCTGTCAGACTCCTCTGTCCATGGGATTTTCCTAGCAAGAACACTGGTGTGGGTTGCCATTTTCTTCTCCAACAGATCTTCCTGACCCAGGGATCAAACTCGCATCTCCTGCACGCATCTCTTGCACTGCAGGAAGATTCTTTACTGCTGAGCCAAATGTTTACTATGTACCAGACACTGTTCTAAAGGCTTAGTACACACTATATTCATCTTTTAAACCTATGATGTATATTCTGTTATCTTCCTTTTTTCCAGATGAGGAAACTGAGATGCATAGAGGTTAGGGAACTTGCTCAAATTGCACAGGAAGTTAGAAAGAGGTGACCTGCGAGTTCAGCCCTTTGACTTGGGAGCCTGTCATATCCCACAGGCTTGTAACGCTCTACTCTTTGGGACTGGTCACTGCTTTTGGTTCTCTGTGCTCTCTCTGAAATCTTGAGGAACTGAGAATATCAAATATGAAAAAAACCAGTTTTATCTGTTTTTGGAATCACAGATACCCAGGCAGTGACTTTAACAGCTACTTGCTATAGAGAGAGTTAGTAGGCCCTGTGGCTACCTTCTGAGGAGGAAGGCCTGTAACGGATTAAAGAAGGCACTCTTCCCACAGCAGGGTGGTTCCATGTACCCTCTCCCCGAATCTGGGCTGGCCTGCGACTGCTTTGACCAATGGTGGAAGTGATGCTGCGCCTGTTCCCAGGCCTCGGCTTTATGAGACTGGCAGCTTCTACTTCTTCTTTTTAGAATAATTGCTTGGGGAGGCACCAGCTGCTTTGTCTGATCACTCGGAGACTGCCATGCTATGAGGAAGCCCAACCTAGTCACATGGAGGCACTACATGGAGGGACAGAGTAATGCCTGGCCAGTCCCAGCTCATGCAACCATCCCATCCCAGGGGCCAGACTTGAGAGTGAGCAAGCCCCTGGGCATTCCAGCGCCAGCAGACATGGCATCAAAGAGGAAACATTGACTGCTGGAGCCAAAGCCCTAGATATATAGTCCCTACAAACCATCCCAGACGTCTTCAGGCATTCAGACACCCCAGCGGAAGCAACTGGGATCAGAGTGTTCTGTCTTCCCGTGCCATGCCCAGCTCCCAGTTCCTGCAAATCACTGATGTGCAAAATTGTCAGCATAGTAAATGGCTGTTTTACACCACCAAGTTTTGGGGTGGTTTTTTTATGCAGCAAGAGAGGATTAAAACAAGAAGTGACTGGAAAAATCTTAGGGTTGTTCCTGAGGTTTGGCCTGGGGACCTACGAAGGAGAGTGCGTGCAGGGATGGCATGGCTCCTCACCATGGCGCTGACAGCTCTGGTGATGTAGATGGGGTCATGGCGGTGGGACACGTCGGTGGCTGGGTCGTCTTGGTAACGGGGGGTTCGGTCCAGGATGGAGAGGCAGATGTTCAGGATGTCCTCCTCAAACTGTCCCCAGAGAGGCTGCTCTTAGAGGTCAGAGTCACACCCACACTTCAGACCCACTCACCACCTCCCCCAGCCATTTGTGTGTGTGCAAGGGAGCTTGCCTACACTTCCTGCCCCCCACCCCACTCCAGGGACACCACAGAGGACCCCCAAGTTTCAAAAACCCTCCCTCAAAGAGTTGCCAGGAACCATATGCTCAGCCTTAACCACCTTTTCCCCCATGATTTTTTCAAATACGCTTGAGTTAGTTGATAACGTTTAAGAACTGGGAGATTTTTCACCTACAAATTAAGATTTCTGGTCTTTGAAGATTTGGAAGGTCTGGGAACGGGCTGATTTTCCCACATGTTGAGATGGCCTTACCCCTTAGATGGAATTAAACCTTCTGGTGTGTCATCCCTGCGCAGTCCTGAACCCTCAGTGCTTTCAACCCCTGAGCCTGAGAGTCAGGGTTCTCTAATTGCCCGGAGCCCAGGCAGACAGAGCGCCTCCACAGAATCTCCGCTGCTCCCTGACCCCCCTCCTCCACTGCTCTGTCGGTGCTTCCTCTGCCTGTCCAGATCCTGCCTGACTTTGGGGACCCAACCCCAATACCATGAAGTCTTCTGTACTCCCTGAGGTGGTTTTCCTTGACAGTCTTTTAAATTCTTTCTGCTGCCATCTATACTGTTCTGATTGCACCACCCCCTCCCACAACATTGCACCTTGCATTGTAACTGTTTATCTAAGCCAGTGGCTCTTGAAGTGCGGTTCCAGACCAGCAGCAGCAGCACCTGGTGACTTGGTTAGGAATACAAACTCTCAGGCCGCCTCAGACCTAATGAATCAGCAGCTTGCTGGGGAGGCACATGGATCCCAGCCACCTGTATGTTTTAATGAACCCTCTGTGTCCTTCCTGTCCTCACGCAAGACTGAGAGCCCCTGATCTAAGCTATTTGTGTATACCCAATGTACCCTCCCTTCCCAAGGACCCAGTGTGGGCCCTGATATAACCAATAGTAGAGGCTGGATAAGTGGGCTTGGTCTAAGAGTCGGTCTAGTTGTACCTCTTGGGAAGAAGAGGACACACGGAAGGGCTCCTGCACTGATTTCTCATGTCCCCAGCCCTCCTTCTGCCTCTCATGCCTCTCAGCCCCCTTTCGGTCTGGGCCCCTGGAGACCTGCCCGAAGTTCCAGCCTTGGGCTCGGATGCGCTTCTCCACACCCCGGAAGATGATCCCGCTGTCGTTGAGCACATACTCTTGTCTCTCTTCCTCTGAGTCCAGGAACACATCGTCCTCTGAAAGGCAGTGGTCAGGCCTGGCGTGAGGGATGGGAAGGTGGAGCCCTGGCCTCACCGGCCTGGGGAAGGGGCTACATCAGGCATCAGCTGCAGGACGGTGCCTAGAGGCAGCTGGGATAGGAGCAGGCGAGAGGGGCTTGCCGGCTTCCAGGCTGCCCTCTGGCCAGGCCCTATTCCACCTGGCTGGTCTTTCCTCAGGTAGGGACCAACCCCACCCCAGGCCCAGATGGAAGGAATTTAGGAGTCCTGATGTCTTTGGATAACCTGACTTAATGCCAATTAAATATTAGTAAGAATTGTCATTCAAGTTACTGTTTACTGATTTAACCGTTAATAAGAGTACTGACTCCAGTACCCCTTAGGATATACCTTGCATACTACAAGCATTAGCTCAATGGATTCTCACCATAACCCTAATAGGTAGACACTATTATTATTCACATATTACAGATGAGGAAACTGAGACTCACAGAGGGCAGCAACTTAGCAAAGCTGGACTAAACCAAGGCTGTCTGATGGCTAAAGCCTGGTACTTACTCACTTTTAGGTCTTTCCTGCCATTAGGCCCCATCTTTGCCCCCTGGCCTCCACACGCTAATTCCTGTCCCTCTGGCACAGCAACTTTGGAATGTCTGCTACCAACTTCCTCTGCCCAGGCCTGCCCCCACCTGGGCCCCAGGCTCTTGCCAGGCCCTAGCACTCATCCCCCCCGTCCCCTAACCTGCCTCCCAGACTTTCCTGAAGGACAGTTTCTGGGAAAACCTTAGCCTCAGACTCAGGAGCTCCTACCTGGGCACCATGGGTTGAAAAGGAGAACAAACTCGCCCAGCTTCCGGTCACTATGTTTGCGGCGAGAGGAAACCCTGGCACTCAGCTGGTAACGGCCAATGATGGCATTGGGAGGGCTGGCAAGGCTGAAGGTCGTGGTGTTCTCTGTCTGAGCCTCCTTCACTGCCATCCAGGTGTCACCCCGCTCCAGCTCTGATGTCTGGAACACGGCTTTGCTGCGGAGGTCCTCAGAAGCCCGGGGTCCTGGCAGAGAGGAGAGGGAATCAAGAGAGCCAGCCAGCTCCAGGAAGCTCAGCTCTGGAGAAATGGAAAAGCCACAGGCCCGGAAGGCCAGCCTTTAGCACCTGAACTGCTGGACACTGCTGTGGGGAAGGACCTGACCAAGACGCAGGCAGGCCAGGGGCAGCGTGGAGTCCCCCTGGCTGTCCTGACTCCTGCCCACTTTCCGGATCAAGGAGGAAGTATCAAGCCTCTCTGAAACCATAGAGTGCTTGAGGAACTTCCATACCCTCCCAGGACCCTGGACTTCTTGGTGGGCATAGAATTCCAGAGATGCCATCTCACCTGTCCTACTGCCTGCTGGCAGCACCTTCCAACCACCCTAGAAAGCTAAAACCACCTATAGGGACTTGTTTTCCACAAAGTCGGGGCTGATGACCACAGGGTTTCAGGTTGCTGGTCACCAGACCCATCTTTAAGACTGCAGATTAGCAGCAGAACGCACTGACCAGTCAGGTACCTGTCTCCACGGTGAAGATGAGGGTCTCCTCGCTCTCCAGGGGTCTGCTCAGCTCCAGTGTGATGGTGAACCTCTGGCCCCTGCGGACCACCAGCTCAGGGCAGGGGTACTCCTGGGTGTGGTGCGCAGTGCCGTTGCTCAGCCGCTGCCAGTCCACCTTGGTGACTCTGAGCCCTGGGCAGGGAGAGCACAGGGAGATGGGACGCAGCTCTCGAACATTTCCCATTAACGCCTGGCTCACCTTCTCACAGCTGCAGCCTGCCTGTCATTTGCTCTTGGAGTCACTATTCACCAGGTGCTGTAGTTTCTGGCGTACCAGAAGTAGTTATTCTTGGTTGTTCTATAGTGTTCACGAACTAACTAAGTCTGGGTTGACGTCCACTGGGCTAAGCTCTGAACTAGCCAGTACTGAACCATTGCTCCCGGGTGAAAATACAGGGCTTGGTTCCTATGAGCCCCTGGTCACAACTTTTTCATCAACTGAACAAAACATAACCTTGTTTTATGTGTTTCTGTTTAAACACACCTTATTTAGTAAATTGTTGATTCATTAATATCAAACTCATGACAATAGTGCTATAATTAATGTCTGAACAAAGCTTATCCAACGCATGTGTTTTCTCCATAAGGCATGTCACACCTTCCTGAGCTTAGGAATACTGGACAGCACTTCAGAGCTAAACATGGAATCATTTTAAACAGCAAAAACCAGCATCAAAAGGGACAAAAATGCAAATTACATAGCATCAGATAGACCATGAAAGCCACTTGTCTGAGAGCTGAAACAGCAAGGCAGAGTGTGCTCATCTCTGGAAGGTACTCAACGAACATGTCTGGGATGAATGAAGATACTGGGGCCAAGGGAAGTGAAGCCACTTTCCAAATGGCACACAGTCAGCCTTAGGCCAGAGTTGAGTCCATGAGCTGGTTTCCTACTTTGGGCCACTGGTCCACTGGCTTTCATGACTTTCATTTCCTTCATGACCCACTGAAGAAATAGTGTTACCTGCTGCCCCAGTGCCTGCAAACATATAAACACATGCAGATATAGATAAATTGGAAGTTTCACTAATATTTTCCCTTATTTATTATGATGAGTAATGAATGCTGAAATTTTATGTCCTTTTCTGTCAAAGCTCTTGAGCCACAGACCACCAGGGACGCAGTAGAAGTTGAGCTAGTCTCGTGGTTGTGAGAAAGCTCCAACCCCCTGGGGAACCAGGAAGAGCCTCAGGAAGGGGGTCCTGGACAGGGCTTATTGTGGGATTTGGGCTGTTTTTAGGTGGTTTGGGTGAGAGCTGAAGGAAGCAGGGCTTTGATCTGGACTGGATGCTGTCAGGAAGCGAGACAAGTCTATGTTTATCTTAATTATTCTTATGTAGAAGGTGGGAGGGACGAATGGAGGCTGAAGCTGTCGGTGGAGTGGTAGCATTCATTAGCCAGAATACAGGGGTGTTTACTCATTCCAGGGTGTTGTCTGGTTTCACACAGGATTATGGAGTGCTCTTTTTTGTCTTGATCCATCATGGCCGCATTACATTGGTGATGGTGGTGGTGCTGCTGCTAAGTTGCTTCAGTCATGTTTTCTCTACTTCAAGAGGTGGAGAGAGAAAGTCAGCTTAGAACAGATTTTATTTGGAATAAATTCCCTTGAGTGACTTTCATTACTTACATCTGTCTTTGGGCACCAGGTACCCACTCTCTGGGGTAGGCATGCAGAGCCTGTGTGGCCTGGCAAAGATGGCTCCTCCAAGTCCTGCTTGGTATATGATGCTAGACAGGTTGCAGGTGCATTTACAACAAGGAGGATCTCAGGAGGAAAAGAATCGAGGTCCCTAAGCTCTTGCCTTTTGAGGTTCGATATTACTGGAAGTTTTTTGATAAAATGAATTTGTCTTGATGGAGGTTGGCAGCTGACGTTGCCCAGGTTTACATCTCTACTCTGACTTCTTTGAAATCCAGACAATATACCAATCATCTACTTGCAGTCTCCATTTGGTGGTTTTCTAGGCAAATCCAATCTAATGTGCTCAAAGCAGAACTCTTGATTTCTTCCTCCCTGACCCCCAAATCCGTGCCCTCAGGCATCTTGGTAGACAGCACCCCATCTGCCCTGATGCTCAGGCCCAAACCAAAGAATCTTCTTTGATTCCCCTTTGCTCTCACATCCCTCATCCAAATCACCATCAGGCTCAAAGGGCACCACTTCCAAACGTGGGTGCTCAGTTGTGTCTGACTCTTTCGCAACCCCATTGACTATAACCTGCCAACTTCCTCTGTCCATAGAATTTTCCAAACAAGAATACTATAGTGGGTTGCCATTTCCTTCTCCAGGGGAATCTTCCTCACCCAGGGATCAAACCTGTGTCTCTTGCATCTCCTTCATTGGCTGGCAGATTCTTTACCACTCCACTGCATACCCCAATGGCTCAGTGCATAAAGAAGCTGCCTGCAATGTAAGAAACACAGGAGATGTGGGTTTGATCCCTGGGTGAGGAAGATCCCCTGAAGTAGGAAATGGCTCCAATACTGTTACTTGGAAAATTTCATGGACATAGGAGCCTGGTACTGTCCATGGGGTTGCAAAAGAGTCAGACATGACTGTAGCCAGTGACTCTAACTCAACACCTCTAAAATCTGTCTCCAGTTCATCACAGGTCTCCATCTCCACCACTAGCCCGGGCCAAGCTACCTGATGTCTCTCTTGTCTAGATGGCACCAGCCTTCTAACTGCTCTCTACTTGTGAGCAGCTGGGCTGGTGCTACCATCTCAAACTCAGGCCTGGGACTCATAGAAAAGGCTACTCTTGCTTGAGCTCAGCTGGCAGGCTTAGACTGACATCATGATTTGGGGGTAATGACTGGACATGAGAAGGGAACTTACACACTGACATGTGTCCCAGTTTGAGAGCTCCTGCCGGCACCACTGTGGTGAGTGAGTGAGGACTGCACAGGACCAGTGTTCAACAGCAACCCCATGAGTTAAGAGCCCAACATTAGTGCCAGGGACTTCCCCAGAAGCTGGCCCATTCTCCCACTTGAAAGTAGAACTGAAGCCTTCACATGAGGTGAGTCCAGTAGCTCTTGGGCAGAATAGACCACTCAAGCCCCAGAAATTTGAGCTCAGATGGTCTCTGTTTAGTCTGAAGATACAGGAAGAAACTCCATTTACCTTGTACATAAGGTTGTCTAATCTAATACCAGCAAAGCTGGAAGGGTCACAAGAAGCCCAGGTTTCCATTTTATTGATGGAAACTGAGACCCAGAGAAAACAAAAGAAGGGCTTCCTGCTTGAGGACAGATTGGAGCCACAGTCTATGAAATCAAGCCACTTCCTCTGTGGGGACAGGCTGGAACAGAATGCAACTGCTGTTTTTTTTTTTTTTTTTTCTCCAGAAGATGAGTCAGGAGCAGGGGATGAGGCTATTATGTGATAATTATCTCCAGCATGCCCCAGGGTTGCTTGGTGGGTGGGGGGAATGGCTTAGGATGTGGTGAGTGTTCCTGGACCCTGGGTCATGGGTTCAAGCCCTGAGGAGTCCATCTCAGCATCCTCTTTCCCTGTCACAGCCCAAACCGGCTCCCACCAGCCTAGGGGCATCTGTAGGCTCATCATAGGGAGTGGGGTGGATGAGTGGGGCGCATTTGGGGTTGATGAATAAGAACTGCCATCATCACTATCCTCAAACCTCAGAGACTGTCTCTCTCACAACTTCTTGCCCAGATCAATTCCCTCAGCCAAATTCTCAATGGAAACTTGATCATAGTTCCAGCTTCACACATCCAAGTGGTGGCTCTTCTGCTGCCCCGATGTTAAGAAGTCTTTCCTTCTTCTGAACCAAGGTTTGTTTCCTTACAACTTCTTCCCACTTGCCCCCACTCTTACCCTTACCCCACAGAACCCACCTGTTCCAATTGCCCCTTGATGATTTTATAGTGCTATTACTGAGAAGTCCTGACCTGTCACCTCCTCCAGTTCTATATTTGCCCAATGGCACCCCACTCCAGTGCTCTTGCCTGGAAAATCCCATGGACAGAGGAACCTAGTAGGCTGCAGTCCATGGGGTTGCTAAGAGTCAGACATGACTGAGCAATTCCCTTTCACTTTTCACTTTCATGCATTGGAGAAGGAAATGGCAACCCACTCCAGTGTTCTTGCCTGGAGAATCCCAGGGACGGTGGAGCCTGGTGGGCTGCCATCTATGGGGTCACACAGAGTCGGACCCGACTTAAGCGACTTAGCAGTAGCAGCAGGAGATTACAGATCTGGTCCCTGGGTTATCTGTCCCTGGAGCTGCTACTTAGATGATCTAAGTCACCTGTACTGGTCAACATTACTCTCCCATGACCTGGTGGGCTGATGGTCAGGGCTGGGGTCCAGGACCCTACAGGGAGAAAGCAGCAGGTCTGAAGTTACAGCCAATTTTTCCCTAGGAGAGTCCTCCCCAGCCCTCATGGGGACTAATGGACTCAGGGGAGGGGAGTTCTATGTACGGGGCACCCCGAAGCAGGGAGATAGATGTATATGTAGGAAGATTTCTGGGCCCCCATCAAAATAAACCCAGTGATTACCTCCTCCATGTGCTCAGCTTGAATTTTCCTCTCTGAGAGGTAAGTTTCTTTCTTCAGAAAATCATCAAGGCAGTGGGGTTATAGCTGTTTGCCTACACATTTCTTTCCTCCACTGAAAAGTAAGCCCCATGCAGGCAAGGTCTGGGTCTCATTCTCTGTGGGTTGTTAGAGCCTGGCTCAGGGCCCAGGGAATAGTGGGTGCTCAGTGAACGTGGCTGGAGAATGAATGGCTGGGATAAGAGCAGCTGATGCTCACAGCTTCCTAGCACGGCCTCAAGGATCAGCATCCGTGCCTCTCCACCTGTGCATGCCCCAGCTTCCCCACCCATCCATAATCCCTCCTTCTCAAGCTGTCACATTTCAAAGCCTGCCCTTCCTTCCGGACTTCCTTCCCTCTGCGGCCCTCCTTCCCTTCTCCATCCCACCTTCCTCTCTTAGCCTTCCTTCCCACACTGCATAGTGGTTAGGAGCCTGATTTCAGAGGCACACAGTTGAGTTTAAATAAAAACTTTACCACTTGCCAGCTGTGTGACCTGAGGCAGGTGACTGACCCTTTCTGAACTTCAGTTTCCAGATGAAAATGGTGGTGATAATAGCTGCCTCCTTGGGTGGTGAGGATTAAATGAAATAATTCACACAGAATAATTAGAAAAGCACATATGAGGTGCTCAGTAAATGTGCATGTTATTAATCATATTATTATTGTTATATTTGCACAAGAACTCCTGGCTGCCATTCCAGGGTTCTGATAATCAACGCAATTCTGAATCTTTCATTTATTGGCTATGTGACTCTGGATAAATTAGTAGAACTTTCTGAAGTGGCTTCCCTGGTGGCTGAGACAGTAAAGCATCTGGCCTGCAGTGTGGGAGACCTGGGTTCGATCCCTGGGTTGGGAAGATCCCCTGGAGAAGGAAATGGCAACCCACTCCAGTACTCTTGCCTGGAAAATTCCATGAACTGAGGAGCCTGGTAGGCTACAGTCCATAGGGTCGCAGAGTTGGACATGACTGAGCAACTTCACTACTTTCACTTGGCAGGCAGTGGTGGCTCAGAGGTTAAAGCATCTGCCCACAATGCAGGGGACCTGGGTTCCATCCCTGGGTCGGGAAGATCATCTGGAGAAGGAAATGTCAACCCACGCCAGTATTCTTGCCTGGAGAATCTCGTGGATGGAGGAGCCTCGTGGGCTATAGTCCATGGGGTTGCAAAGATTTGGACCCAACTGAGCGACTTCACTTTCGCTTTCTGAGGTACAGATTTCCTTACCTGAAAAGTGCCAATAACAATACTTTCTTCATAGGATTTTGGGGGAGGATATGATTAAATAGGGTAATAGGGAAATGCATTACCTAAATCTGTAAATTCTGAGAGTGAAAGGAGAAGCCGTTAATAAACACCCTAGGACAACAAGCTTCAGCCAGGTGAGTGGTCTCCTTACTTATAAGGTACTTAGTACAGTGCTTGGTTCACAGTTTCGAGATCTGTAGATAGGGTCTTATTTCATCACCTCTTCCTTTCTCCCCCACCACTTTGGCCCTCTTCTCCCAATTCCTACACACATTGTTTTTCTTTTTGTTCCCTCTTTACCTCTTGCTTAAATTACTTCATGGCCCCAAGAACCTGAGAGCATTTTCAACTATTTGATCCAACCCGTTACTATGGAGAAACTGAGGGTCAGTAAGAGAAGGGATTTCCCTGTTGCATGGGGATCAGCATGTCATTTCCCCTGCTCAAGAGCCATCAAACCCACAACCATAATGGCAGGCATTCAAGGCACACCTACCACTCCCTTCTCTGCCAACCTCGCCTTCTGCTCCCCAGCTCACTTGCTCACCAGCTGGCCTAAGAAAAAGTTCCACTTAGAGAGAAGGGTCTGTGTGCAGAGGATTGCCTGCCAACCGTAGCCCTAGCTCACTCCAGCTGTTTTTCCTCTTTCCCTTGGGTTACCAAGCAGCTGATGATGCTCTGCTCCCTGGATCTCTGCTCCAGCCAGGGGAAGGAACCCAGTGCCACCAAACCCAGGAGTCTCTGCTAAAGCCAGCACCATTTCCCAGACTCTGGACTCCACATAATTGGTTTTTAATGGGTCCCATTATGACTCTATCCTTACTGTGCATTATGGGTGCCTGACCTTCACATTAAGGGATTGAGGAATTGCTGACCTCAGAAGCTGTTGACCTCTCTCTCATCAGTAGGCAGTGGCCCATCAACTCCAACCCAGTGACCCAGACAGACAATCCCACATAGAATATCCTTAGAATTTCTGAGCTGAAAGATTATTGTAATTCAACAATGACAAAAAGGATCCAATTTCATTTGCTAATCAACTGGTAGGGACTACCTGAAGAACTATGTTGAGAATTCTGGGGCCACATCCAGGCTCTTGTAGGGAAGAGCTCTGGCAGCAGCTAGCAATGTCTGTCAGGGACAGTATTAAGGAGTGTGAGAGGAGGAGAGGCCTGCAGGCCACAGACTTTAGATCAGAGTCTGAGATCTCAGTCTTTCACACACAGATTGCATAGTAGGCTTGGCCTACCGCTCTCAGGAGCAGGTTCCCAAGAAGCCAGAAGGACCCAAAAGATTGGGGAATTGAATTCAACCTACTAGTCAACTTATACACTAGGCATGATGGATCGAACCTTGATATTTTACAGGTGGAGAAATCGAGGTTCAGAGAGAGGAATGATCACCCAGCAAGTTAGTAACAACCTGACATGGAGCCCCCAGTCCCCAACTTTGCTAATAGAAGGACCCTTTCTCAGCAATTAAACCTGGCCAGATTTAAGGCTGATAGTATGCTAAATACTGAGGGAAGAGGGACCTCTAGATGAGTCCCAAAATATACATCCTGAAAGAAGCAAAACCAGTATCTCTCATCCAGGACTAAAAGGAGAGGCTGCCCCAGCTCTTGAAACTGAAACCTGGAGTAGCAAGGCCTGGTCATCAGAGGGCAGACCTTCCCAAGAGCCAGAAGGGCCCAGGATGCCAGTAATGTTCCCAATTGCCAGGCGATAGTAAGAAGAGGAAGTTCAAATATGATAAGGAAATTAAAATACCAGCCTTGAAAGTCAAAGAGTAAACAGGACTTGATTCATATAACTGTTACACAATACTGAACAATCAAAAATAGAAACATAGAAACATCTTTTAAAAACCTGTGAAAATAGGCTCCCTGCTTCCGCCGACCTGCTCATCACTGGAGCCCAGCTCCCAGCACAGAGTAGGTACAAAGTAATTATTAACTAAAAGACATATTCCTGGGGAAGGCGGGGAATTTACTTCTCACTGTATTGGGGCCCAAGGGGGAGGCACATTTTTCTGAGTGTTATGTTGACAAGGCCCCACATGAGATACTGCTGGGGCTGTGAATACTTGGTCTCATCAGTTCCTCACTGCAGGCCTGTGAGATGATCTGAATTATAATACCCATTTTACAGATGAGAAAAGTGGAGGCACCAAGGGCAAATTCTCTTGTTCACGCTCATATTGCTCTTTTCACCTGGGCTAGAGCTGCACTTACCCTCAGCTCTCTGGAGTGGGGATTAGAAGAGGATGCAGCCCATGTGTGCCTCACTGTCCTCACCCAGCCCACAAAGCTCAGCTCTGCCCAGACATGTTTCTGGATCCTTGTAATGTACACAGAGTGTGAGAAGATTTCAGGCCTTCTACGCTTCCCTCTCTGCTCCCCCTCCTCCAGTCAGTCCCACTGGATGTGTTGGGGAGGCCTGGCCCCAGTTCAGGAAGGACTTGCTTGCTGGGTGGTTGGGGCAGACTCTTACTGTCTCTGGGCCTCTACATCCTTATGAACATGAGGGAATAGCTCCTGGACTGGCCAGCACCATGGTGCTAAGAAGCAGTGACCCAAGTGTCTTTCCACAGACACCTGCCTCCCAAAGTTCCTCTCATGGGCCTGGTGCCCCCCTCGAGGCCCTCAGGCCCTGCCCACTCACCTGCCATGACAGGGCTGCCCGACTCCTTGCTTCCTCTGCTTGGTGGTGTGTGAACCGTCAGGACAGCGTTTTCGAGCAGCCGCCCAGACCCACATTAACAAGGCAAGTGCTGGGGCACTCCTAGGCAGGACGGTCAGAATTCAGAAGGAGGCGTGGCCCTGCTACTCCAGCTGGGACACCTACGAGGCACCTAATCACCCAGTAATTGCCTTGGTTTGCACCTAGAATTTGTCCAGTATGGGAGGGGCTCCAGCTAAGAGGCTTCCAAATGTAAAGTTGAGAGCCAGACTCTGAGAGAAACAATCCCACAAGCCTGGGAACAAGTTTGATGGTCTGCTGTTCCTACAGGAAAACAGAAGCTCAGAGAGGGGGCCCTAAATGTACGTGGCTACCAGTTGCAGAGCTGGAACGGGCCAGGCCTCGTGTCATCCAGTCCAGGGTAGTTTTCTCCCCTCCTGGTTGAGGAGAGAAGGTTCTGGAAAACACAATTCTCTCTTGTGTGGGCTCCAGAAGTGTCTACAAGAGCCGTGATCTACCATTCTCTCCCAGGGATGTGCCCCCACCTCGCCACACCCTCCTGCACACTTGCGCGTTCCCACCCGTAGGCTCAGCCTCCACAGAGGAGCCCTTAGGTTCAGAGGAATAAACTTTAGGTCTAGCTGGCCCAAGTTTGAAGGCCAGCTCCTGCCCCTGGTCACTCTGATCCTGCAGAGGTCTGTGATCCCCTGAGTCTTAGTAAAATGAAGGCGGCAACCTCTCTTTATCAGATGACTAAGGGAATGAGAGGGGGACTCGGGCAGGGCCTGGGTGCTTAGAGAGCCTGGCTCACTGGTTCCCTGCCCTTACAGTCACCCATACTTTGGAAGCTGAACCATTCCTGAGCTTGTCTGGCCCTTCAGTGTTGGGATCTCTGAGCTCTGAAGAACAGAGGTGGGGACATCATCCTGCCTGGGCTAAATCTACTCTGGGTATTAAAAGGAGACCCTTGGCCTGAGTTCTTGTGGGATCTTCTATCCTTTGGACTCCTTGCAGGGCCTCCCTGTGACAACCCAACTGCCTGGAGTGGTGTCAACCTAGGCTTTTGGGAGGAAGTGAATAATAAAGAGGGGAGAGGCCCTCTGGTTCAAAGCAAGGCTAATTCCCTGACCTTTGTGAGCTGGCTTCAGCTGGGAACTTAGAGATCTGAAAGTCACTGGTGCCCCATGACCTTGGATAAGACCTTTCTATCCGAGAATTCTGTCTTCCCACCCTGTGAACTAAAAAGAACCTGGCTAAAGTATTCTCAAACGCATTTCTAGCTCAAAGTCTAAGATTCTAGGGCCCAAAGACTCTAGATTTGTGTGGAATAAAATGGGGGGAAATTTATTTCTAGGGGAGCTGGGAGGGGAGTTTCTCATTGTTTGGGAATGCCTTGAGAGGAGGCCCTGGGGCCATCAGAGGCCAAGTAGGGTGGTCCAGGGAGGAAAGAGGAAGTGGGAGGGAATAGACTCCCTGAGATGGGCACAGACCGGCAGGCAGTGGTCTATGCCATGCACCCTTGCTCCCCCCTTTGCTCGTGTGATCATTTGGGAAAGTGTATAAAAATCCCAAGGTGTTTAATGTGGTTGGTTTTCTTACAGAAAGTGGCCAAGTGGTTGCGTTCTGCCTGCTGGTTTGATGCAGGCCAAACATCTTTATGGGCTCTTTGCAGGCTCACATGCCTTTAATTACTGACATCTTGCACCTGGCTCCTTCTCTTATGCCCTGCAGCCTGCTGCCCTGGGCGCTGGGCAGACCTGGGCCCTCTGAAGCTGTTCTTCTGCCTGTATAGGGTCAGACTCCTCCCTGCTAATGACAGTCTCACTCAGGGCCCTTTTATCTTTCATCTTGGGTTTGCTTGCCTGGACTGGGGCTTCCAGAAGTTGACAGGGCATTCCAAAATAGCCCCTTCAACAAACCCAAACAATTCATTGTCGGATTTAGGGGAAAGCAGCCTGGCAGTAGAGCCCTGGGATGAGAGCCAGGAGGCTGGGTTTTGTATCTCTGGGCCAAACTGGCTGTGTGGCCCACAGCAAGTCACTTACTGTCTCTGAGACTCTGTGTCCTCATCTATGAAATAAGGGTGTGAGCTGGATCTTATCGGTTCTAACATTCTCTGATTCTAAATGATCAGACTAGAGATGGCAGACAGGAGCCAAAGACTGGGAAAACTCAGGATTCTCCAGTGTCCAGCATATAGTAGGTGTTTCACAAGCTAAAATCTGTGCTATGGAACAAATATGCTTTAAAATAATTTAATTATTTTTCTTGCTGTAAAGGAAACTATACTCATAGAAAATCCAAGCAACACAGAGGAAGAAGAAAGCATACATGCATATTGCCTAAAACATATGCAAAATAAATTTACATAAATCCCATTGTCCAGAGAAGCTCGTTTGTTGCCTGCTTAACCGTATAAATGCTCACCTGAGGCTTTCTTTTCAAATCACGGACTTACACGCACTGGTGTCAGCAGTGGTGTCTCTTGTGTGAGTTTACAGAATTTAGTTAAGCCTCCCCAAATCGATGGGGATTTAGTTTGTTTCCAGTATTTTTGTTCTTATAAAGAAACATAATATTATTTTTCCTGGTATTTGTGACTGCTTCCTGTTTCAGTCTCCTTGACTGAAGAGCATCTTGAGGGCTTTGGAGTTACATGCTCCCAGCACCAAGCCCTAGATCTGGTGGAAAAGAGGTCCTGCTAAGTAGCCCTGTCCTTTTGGTGATGGTAGTACAGAAAAACAGAGGCCTCTTGGTGGGCCTTGGAGAATGGGGAAGAACTTTCTCCAGGAAGCGAAGCAGCTAGAGGACTAGGCAGGGCTCCTGCCCTTTATGCAACAATGGATTATCCACATGCTTGAGACCAGCAAAATGTGAGCACCAAAAGCAATTTTAAAAATCATTAAAAATTAAAAAAATCAAACTGATCACCTTGAGAAAATAATTTTGTTGGGTTTGATTTCAAATTTACTTGTGTTTTAGTTATAGGGATATTGGGAAGGCATCATGGCTTTTCCAGGACTCAGGGAAACTATCTGGCCCTGCCTCAGAGAGTGGCAGAGACACAGTTGAGAATCTGTGAATGTGGTCTGCAGACTAGCAGCATCAGTATCACCTGGGAGATGGTTAGAAATGCAGGCTCCTGGGCCCTACCCCGGAACCCCTGAACCAGAATCTGCATTGTGACAAGTGATTTGCATGCATCCTAAAATTGGAGGAACTCTATTCAGACCTTCCCTGAATGAATAGAACTGGAGGAATTCTATTCAGACTCTGTTCAGGGGCTTTCCTGGTGGCTCAGTCAGTAAAGAGTCTGTCTGCAATGTGAGAAACCTAGGTTCAATCCCTGGGTTGAGAAGATCCCCTAGAAGAGAGCATGGCAACCTACCCCAGTATTCTTGCCTAGAGAATCCCCATGGACAAAGGAGCCTGGCTGGCTGTAATTCATGGGGCCAAAGAGTTGGACGACTCAGTGACTAAACACACACAATTCAGACCAGCTATTCTCAAAAGAAGGTCCAGGGTTCCCAGGACTCTTTCGGTGAATCTGTGTGGTCAAAACTATTTTCATAATATTAAAACTTTCTGGGGCCTATTTCACTCTCATTGTCTCATGAGTGTACAGTGTTTTCCAGAGGCTACATGATATTGCAAAAAATTGAATGCAAAAGCAGATATGAGAATAGAGCCCTCTATTTAAAAAGATTTGCAAAAAGAGTAAAACAATGCTATTCTTATTTTTTTGTTGTTTTTGAAAATTTAATTATTTTTCATAAATGCATGTTATTTGTCTTAAGATGCAATGAGCTTATTGGTTTTTAAATGAGTTAATGAATAAACATTTTATGTTTCTCAGTGTTAATTTCCAACTTTGTAACTATCCAGAAATATAACCCACATAAAGAAGTGCTCTTTGGAATTCTCAATAATTTTTAAGGGTATAAAGAGGTCCTGAGACCAAAATGTTGGAGAACTGTGGGACTAGAATATGGTTCCCCTCTAGGATTTCAGTTCTGTCCCTCAAGAGAAAAGCCATAAACTGACAAATCAGAGAGGAGGGGCCTGAGGCCATGCCCTCAGGTCCAGATGAGGCCGTAGGACAGAAAAGTCCAGGGGCAGCTGTGTTGTGCTTGGGGCAGCCCACAGAGTGCCCTGGTGCTGGGAATTCCAGAGCCCCGTGGCTCCAGCAAATACAGACAGGTGCTGCTCATGGGTGAATCCAAAAGTATGAGCAGTCGGCTGGAAATATGAGTCCCTGTGTGCTTAGGACAGAAGTTACCTCCACTGTCTTGGGAACTCATCCTCATAGGATCATGGTGGGTCAGAGGGACCCACCAGGACTAGACCTGAACTGGTCTGGTGGCAAGCCATCCCTTCCCCTCTCTGGGCCTCTGCCAACCCAGCCTGTAAAATGGAAGATGATTCTGTTCCCCTCCCACCACTGGGTGAACTCACTGGACAATTAAGACTGTGAAGCTCTAACTCATTGCTGCATCACCTCCTCCTGAAAGCAATAACCATGGCGATGTAGACAGAGTTCAGACTCTGAGAGGGAAGTTCTTGCCCAGTAAGAAAGCAAGTTCCTCTTCTACTATCATCAAGAGACCTTGTTACTGCCTGCTGTGTGTGGACCAGCAGCTGCAGGGCAAGCCAGGAGGTTAGAGGTGGCCTCATCTGGCCCTCAGTGTCCAGGTGATACCCTGCTCATCCATCTATACTTCCATCTAACATCACTGAAACCACAAGGTGGTGTTTCAGGGGTCTCCAAGGAACTCCACTCCTTTGTGTTTCAGTGAAGAAAGAATTCAGCAAGAGGCAAAGAGTAATTTGTTAGAACAGGGCACTTGTGAGGCTTACACGTGGGCGGGTGAGAGGGTGCGTTACCCCGACAACTTAGTGGGCTACAGTTTTATAGTCAAAGGAAAAGTGGGGAAAAACCACTTTCTTCCTGATCTTTGAGTAGATGTCATGCTTCTAACATCAGCTCCTCCTCCAGGTTACGCAGAGGAGCTTTTTCGTCCCTACATGGTCAAGCCAGGAATGTCATGGCTCTATGGAAAAATTATTTCAGGTCTCAGTATAACAAGCATCTTTTATTTTGAAATATCAGCTTTCTATAAATTATTATTTTATACATGCAGAGAGCATGTCCAGGGATTATTAAGTTCCTGAGCTCACTGGGCATGATGTGGGTCTCAGGCCACCATTATTTTATTGTTTTACAATATGTCTCAAGCTTCTGTTGCATGGTTTTATTGCTAAACAAGCCTGCTAGGTTTTGTGGTTAAGTAAACCTGCGGCGGCCAGGAGGAGCTACCCTACGCCCAAGGTCGGGGTGGCAGCCGAGAGGAGCAACCCCATATCTAAGGAGTGGTGGCTGTGTGACGCCGGAGGGCCAAGAGGAGCTACTCCACATTCAAGATCAGGAGGGGTGGTGGTGAGGAGATACCCCTCATCCAAAGTAAGGAGCAGCGGCTGCACTTTGCTGGAGCAGCCATGAAGAGATACCCCACGTCCAAGGTAAGAGAAACCCAAGTAAGATGGTAAGTGTTATGAGAAGGCATCAGAGGGCAGACACACTGAAACCATAATCACAGAAAACTAGTCAATCTAATCACACAGACCACAGCNATGATATGGATGGGCAGATGTGTGCTAAAACAAATATAGTAAAATGTTAAAGGAGAATCTAGAGAATGGTATACAGTACTTAATAAACAATTCTTTTAACTTTACTGCATGTTTGACAATTTTCATGAAAAACTGAAAAAGGTTTTTTGCTTCATGTGATATAACCTGGTGTAGCTGCTGAGCCCGTTTTGAATGCCCTTGAAGTGTTTTGTGAATTTCCAGGCTTGAGTCCCAATATCCAAAGGCAGGACACAAAAAACTGAAAGCCCACACTCCTTTGCAGCTAGGATACCAGCCTGAGACCCATATGCATCAAATTACACCCAGACTCTAGCTCGGAAGTGTGTGATTTGATGACACTGACTCCTCACACAACCTGTGTTTATTGGCATGGGTGGTGGCAGGGACCAGCTTCTGTGGTGATTGTGCTTTTCCAGACACTGCCAAGATGAGTTCCTGCCCCAAAGGTGCTATTGGCAGGGTGGGGAGGTAGGAGCATCAGTAGCAACTGTTGTTTCTTTTTGTGAGGTTAGTTGTGAGGTTCCAGACATTATTCCTGGAAGCTGAGTACTTCTGATGATTCTGTGGGTCCTCCTTATACTTTAAATAAACTCATTTTCTGCTGAAAACAGCAGTTGCAGAAAGAGGATGCCTAAGAGGCAGGTCTGAAACAACCCTGTTTTATATATCAGGTAGGAATCCAGATGTTCCCTCATATCTCAGCATCTTAGAGATGCTGAAAGGGTCCATGGAGGAGGTCTTCTGGTTACCTGTATGGCATGTGAGGAGCTTTGCAGTGCTCACGATGTCCTTACAAAAAGTAAACAACCAAAAACCAACAACTTTACTCAGATCCATCAGAGAAATGAAGTTACAGGGAAAACTGCTGCCCCTTTGAGTTCGAGGAACAGACAAGCAGATACAGAGAATGACAGTTTACTGGAACAGAAACCCACCAGTAGAAACCATGGCAACCTATCCTGGAATGCTGATGCTGCTAAGTCACTTCAGTCGTGTCAGACTCTGTGTGACCTCACAGATGGCAGCCCATTGGGCTCCGCCATCCCTGGGATTCTCCAGGCAAGAACGCTGGAGTGGGTTGCCATTTCCTTCTCCAATGCGTGAAAGTGAAGTCGCTCAGTCGTGTCTGACTCAGCGACCCCATGGACTGTAGCCTACCAGGCTCCTCCGTCCATGGGAGTTTCTAGGCAAGAGTACTGGAGTGGGATGCCGTTGCCTTCTCCGTATCCTGGAACAGAAAAACCCAAGCTGTGATTGATGAATTGCTGGAGGCTCAGTGTGGATAAAATTGAGAGATACAAACTCCAAGAGGCTCAGTCACAGAGAGGACCATGCACTTTTGTGAGTTTTACCTCTAAGAGTCCCAGTAGGTTCTCACAGTGAATGATGGAGAAAAAACCTCTCAAGTTTCAGACAGAGGGAGAGGAAAAGGAACTATTATGAAACATACCCTAGCTTTTCATCCTTAACAAGGCTTGTCTGTAAGAGAAACTGTTTCATTAGATGCTAACCTACTGGATAAGAACCTGACTGATCTGGGGCAAGGGAAATATCCAACTCCAGCCCACCCTAGCCATCCTGACTAAAGGGGTGGGGAAGAGACTGAAAATTGCTTGTGAAGGTCAAAACCTAGAAATGCAGGCTTCCTAAAAGAGTGAGACCTAATCAAAGGATAATGGAATGCCTCCCCACCCCCTCAGCTTTATTTATATCAACAAAGATATATTTTACCAGAATTCTTTTTAACCAGTCCAATTTTCAACAAAAAATTGTACAGCATACTAAAAGGTGAAAACACAGTTTTTGAGAGAGCAAAGATCATAACTAGATGTTTGATATGACAAGGATTTTGGAATTATAAGACTGAGAATTTAAAATAACTAAGATTAATATGCTAAGGGTCCTAATGGAAAAAGTAGACAATAAGCAAGAACAGATGGATAATGTAAGCAGAGGGATGGAAATCCTAACAAAGAAACAAAAAGAAATGTTAGAAACACTATAACAGAAATGAAGAATGCCTTTGAGGGCTCATTAGTAGACTAGACACAGCTGAGGAAAGAATCAGTGAGCTTGAGGTTATGTCAACGGAAACTCCCAAAACGGAATAACAAAGAGAAAAAAAAGTGAAAAAAGAAGAGAACAGAATATTCAGAATTATGGGATAATTACAAAAGGTGTAACAAATGCACGATGGGAATGTCAGAATACCAGAAAGAGGAAGAGGAACAGAAGAAATAGTTGAAGCAATAATAAGTGAGAATATCTGAAGCTCCAAGGGCACAAGTAGGCTAAGTAAAAGGGCTAATTGAACTGAGGTGGCCTAGGACAGACAGAAGCTGCCAAAAGCAAGAACTTCTAACTGGAGGCACACGGTGGGAACCACAGCCTCCAGTCCTGGGAGCCAGCCTCATTCCCAGAAGGCCAGATGGGGTCATGGACACATCAGCTGTCACCAGTAAAGACTTATCAGGTCAGATAAATCTCTCTATAACAGAGAACTCCCTGGGGTAGGCCCCCACCCCAGGGCTCCCAGACAGTCCTGGAGAGGAACAGGAAGAGAAAGATCCGAGAGGCTGAGCGTTTGTCTGTCCTGCAGCGGGTGGATCATTACTGTCGGTCACATGAGCTGGAATTGTCTAAGGTATGGTTGATCCAAGTTTAAAATGTGTCGTTCCTGGGATTCAGCAGGACCAGGGCTCATGAAGATTCGATCAATGATAGAAAATGTAAAAGCCATATTTTCTTATCTTTTGAGAGATTATAATAGCCACCATTTACTGGGTGCCACTGCTCTCATCTGCTTCCTATGGATCATTTGGCATGTGTTGTCCTCATTTTTCAGAAGCAGAGAGTGAATCTTGGAAAGGACACACGTTTCTTAGGGTCACAAATCTAAATATTGGTGGAATCAAAATTTGAACCTGTGTAGCCTGAACTTAGAGCCCATATTCTAAATACAGTGTTATACAGTGAATTAACTTTCCAGCCTCACTGAAAATTTTCCATTTCCTTATTTCTGCAACAAAAAGCAAGTGCTATTTCTTGGGAAAGGAACAGGTATAGCTGGAATACAGCAGGAATACAAGGAGGTAGCCATGCTCTTGCCTCTCTGGTCCAGTCATCACTGTTTAAGATTCCTTTCTTTCTCTTGCCAGCCACTGAACATACTAGATCTTGTGTCAGGAAGGACACTGTGGAAGGTTGAGTTAGACACACTCCTGCCACGAGGCGTTATATAGTTTAGAATCCCTTAATTAATTCACGCACTCATTCTGAGACAACCTGGGACCTGGGACCCGGGACCCTGTGCTGCAGTGCTAGAACTTGGACAAATATCTCCTTGAGCAGCAAAATGCAAAGAAACTATAAGGGACTAAAAATAACTGCATGCATGCAGAGTTGGGGCAAATTATGGAAACAAGTTACGAAAGACCAAAAAGCCCAACTGCTACTTCTGAAGAATCCAAGAGCAATAATAGCACAGTGATGGGAGAAAAAGCAGGGTACTGTACATGACCCGTGAACACAACACTGCCAAAGCAGTGGGCAGACCACTTAAACCACCCCTCTGGCCTGACCGCTGCCCTCATCCCATGTAAGGTACCAGCTCACCCCCACCTCGGGGAGTGAGCAAGCAAAGGAAGCTGTTACTTGTTCTCATTCCCCTCTGCTGCATCAGGGGCCCCAGTGAAACCTTGCCTGAATTTGTCTGGCCTCTTATCAATTTCTGTTGATTTAGGAGGCCAAATAGGCTTCCCTTGTGGCTCAGATGGTAAAGAATTTGCCTTTAATGTGGGAGACTTGGGTTCCATCCCTAGGTTGGGAAGATCCCCTGGAGAAAGGAATGGCAACCTACTCCAGTATTCTTACCTGGACAATTCCTTGCACAGAACGACCTGGCCAGCTAAAGTTCATGGGATCACAAAGAGTCAGACACAACTGAGTGACTAGCATACACACACAAGAAGGCCAAGAACAACTCAATCATTTATAAAATGTTTATTAACACCTGCTCTTGGCAAAGTGATAATGAAGGTCTGGGGAGGTGGGGGAGATAAAAATGAGTAAGACACACTCTCCAGCCTTAAGGAAACCAAAAGTTTATAAGAAAGAGAAAACAAGTACATAAAATAACTATGGACATGGTAGAAATGGATAATTCCTAAGAAGTGCATAAACAGAAAATGTGTTAGCTGAGGTGGGAGAGGCCATTACCAGTAAAAGTTTCTTGGGAAACAGAAAAAAAGTAATTTACTTTTACTGGGAAAATTATGTTCTTTTTGTGAGTCTTTAAGTACTCTTTTTAAAAAAAAAATTAAATCTCAAATCTAAAATACTCTTGCACCTAACTTCCCACTTTCCTGTCCTGAAACATTCTTCAAGCTCTCAAGGAGATGAAAACATAAGAAGATGATGAAACAGTTAAAAGTGATAGTCTTTTGGCTCTGACTATGTTCAGACCAGCACAACCTGGATGGTTTTCAGACCAGTGACTTCAGAAAGCCAGATTCTCCTCTCAGAGCCTTATTGAGTACTCTGAGGGACAGAGAGGTGTGAGGGGTGACTTCCAGGTAAAGACGTTAAGAGTGAATGTATACAGTCATTTCCTGAAACCCCACCAAAATGGCAGGAAGGAATTCCTATGCAAAAATCATAAATGCACAAGGATGGGATAACTAGGGTGAAGGTCACAGCAGCAAAACTTTAAAATCTAAATAACAGAAAGAAGAATGCAACTTACTGCTGCTGCTGCTGCTGAGTCGCTTCAGTCGAGGTTGGAGCTGGAGATGGGGCTTATGGTAATAAAGTAAGAATTGGTTGAAAATCCGTTTATGAAGCAGTCAGCCCCAGGTCCCTCCCTCACTCTGTGAGCTGAATGATTTCTCCTTCCCTTTGCCAGGAAATCTTTACAGTCGTGTCCAACTCCGTGCGACCCCATAGATGGCAGCCCAACAGGCTCCTCTGTCCCTGGGATTCTCCAGGCAAGAACACTGGAGTGGATTGCTATTGCCTTCTCCGGGGCAACTTACTAGCAGATCTGAAAAAAAGAAAAACTATTCCTTACCTGGCAATAGAGAAAGCCAGGCAGTGGAGGAAACCAACCCCACAGTCATTGTGGAGTTTCCCAAAGACTCCAGAACTGACAGCACCAGGCACCTCTGTAAATGGAGGTTGGAGCTGGAGATGGGGCTTATGGTAATAAAGTAAGAATTGGTTGAAAATCTGTTTATGAAGCAGTCAGCCTCAGGTCCCTCCCTCACTCTGTGAGCTGAATGATTTCTCCTTCCCTTTGCCAGGAAATCTTTACTCTTTGCATAGAATACAACAGCATGCACATTTGAGGTCTAGGGTCCTGCAATGAAGCTAAGGGTACTGAGGGGATGTTTCCATACTACATGTTAAGATGCTGAGATACTGGCCCATCACACCTCTACCTTCTTCTCACACTTTCTACCTATGATGCTGGCAGCTGGGAGGAAGCACTTCTCACAAGGCTGACCAGCTCAAAATATCTAAAAATACTGAGTTGGGGTTTCCCCAGTGAAACAGGCCTAAGTAGTCATCCTATGACACTTGATCCACAAGCTTCACCTACCCTCTTGGAGCTTCCCATCACCAATCACCACTTCAGTTCCCACTCTTTTTTTTTTTTTGAAATTGATATATCATTAATTTGGGCTTTCCTGATGGTTCAGTTGGTGAAGAGTCTGTCAGCAATGCAGGAGACCCAGGTTCAGGAAGACCCTCTTGAGAAAGGAATGGCAACCCATTTCAGTATTCTTGCCTGGAGAATTCCATGGACAGAGAACCTGTTGGGCTGTTCATGGGGTTGCAAAATGTCAGACACGACTGAGCAATTAATACTTTTACTTTCCATCATTGATTTACAATGTTGTATTAGTTTCCTGTGTACAGCAACATGATTCAGTTATATATATGTGTATATGTACACACACACACACACACACACACACACACACACACACACACACACACACACACACATACAGGCTTCCCAGATGGCTCAGTGGGTAAAGAATCAGCCTGCAATGCAGGAGATGTGGGTAAAGAATTCCTGGGTTGGGAAGATCCCCTGGAGGAGGGCATGGCATCTCACTCTAGATTTCTTGACTGGAGAATCCCATAGAGAGGAGCCTGGAGGGCTACAGTCCATAGGGTTACAAAAAGTTGGACACAACTGAAGCGACTGAGCACACATCCACGTATAAATATATTCTTTTCCAGATTCATTTCCATTACAGGTTATAGACGATATTGACTCCAGTCCCCTTGCTATGCTTCCCTGGTGGCTCAGACGGTAAACATGTCTGCCTACAATGCGGCAGACCCGGGTTTGATCCCTGGGTGGGGAAGATTTCCTGAAGAAGGAAATGGCAACCCACTCCAGTATTCTTGCCCGGAAAATCCCATGGACAGAGGAGGCTGGTAGGCTACAGTCCATGGGGTCGCAAAGAGTTGGACATGACTGAGTGACTTCACTTTCACTTTCCTTTGCTATGCAACAGGTCCTTGTGGTTTTCCTATTTTATATATAGTAGTGTGTATCTGTTAATCTCAAACTCCAGTTTATTCCTCCCCTCTTCCCCCTTTGGTAACAGTAAGCTTGTTTTCTCTGTCTGTGAGTCTGTTTCTGTTTTGTTCATTTGCATCATTTTTAAAGATTCTACATATAAGTGATGTTGTATGATATTATTCTTTGTCGACTTATTTCACTTGGTATGATAATCTCTAGGTTCATCTATATTGCTGCAAATGGTATTATTTCATTATTTTTATAGCTGAGTAATATTTCATTGTGTATGCATACCACATCTTCTTTATCTACTCATCTGCTGATGGACATTTATGTTACTTCTGTGTCTTGGTTATTGTAAATAGTGTTGCTGTGAACATTGGGGTGCATATATCTTTTCAAATTAGAGTTTTCATCTTTTCTGGATATATGCCATGAGTGGGATTGCTGCATCATATTTGTAATTCTATTTTTAATTTTTGAAGGGACCTCCATACTATTCTCCATAGTGGTTGCACCAAGTTACATTTCCACACTTTCTCCACACCCTCTCTAGCACTTATTGCTTGTAGACTTTTGAGGATGGTCATTCTGATTGGTGTGAGGTGATATACCTCATTGTAATTTTGATTTTCATTTCTATAATAATTAAAGATGTTAAATATCTTTTTACATGCTTGTTGGCCATCTGTATGTTTTATTGGAGAAATGTTTGTTTAGATTGTTTACTCATTTTTTGATTGGGTTGTTTGTTTTTGATATTCAACTGTATGAGATGCTTGCATATTTTGGGAATTAATCCTTTGTTGGGTGTATTGTTTGCAAATATTTTCTCCCATTTCATACGCTGTGTTTTCACTTTATTTATAGTTTCCTTTGTTGTGCAGAAGCGTTTGCATTTGATTAGGTCACATTTATTTACTCTGCTTTTATTTCTGTTGCCTTGGAAAACTGACCTAAGAAAACACTGGTGTGATTTATGTCAGAAAATGTTTTGCCTGTGTTCTCTTCCAGGAATGTTATGGTGTCATGTCCCGTATTTAAGTCTTTAAGCCATTTTGAATTTATTTTTGTGTGTGGTGTGAGGGAGTGTTCTTACTTCATTGATTTGCATGTGAGTATCCAGCTTTCCCAACACCACTTTCTGAAGAGATTGTTTTTTCTCCATTGTATAGTCTTGCCTCATTTATTGAAGGTTAATTGACCATACGTGTATAAGTTTATTTCTGGGCTCTCTATTCTGTTCCACGTGTCTGTTTTGGTGCCAATACCGTGCTGTTTTGATAACTATAGCTTTGTCTTATTTTCTGAAGTCTGGGAGGGTTATTCCTGCAGCTTTGCTTTTTTCCCTCAGGGTTGCTTTGGCAATTCTCAGTCTATTTGAAATCTGTAGATTGCTTGGGGCAGTGTGGCCATTTAAACATATTAATTTCTTCCAATCCAAGAGCATGGAATACCTGTCCATTTCTTTGAATCATCTTCAATTTCCATAATGTTTTATAGTTCTCAGTGTTTAAGTCTTTCACCTCCTTGGTCAGGTTTATTCCTAAATCTAGGAATTTTTAATGAGACTGTTTTTTAATTTCTCCTTCTGATGTTTCATTATTAGTGTGAAGAAATGCAACCAATTTCTGTATGATAATTTTGCATCTTGCCACCTTGCTGAGTTCATTTATCAGTTCCAGTAGTTTTTGTGTGATGTCTTTAGACTCTTCTATATAGAGTATCTTATCATCTGCCCACAATTATGATTTGACTTCTTCCCTTCCAATTTGGATATCTTTTATTTCTTTTTCCTTTCTGATTGCTATGGCTAGGACTTCCAATACTATGTTGAATAAAAGTAGTAAGAGTGGGCATCTTTATTCCAGAATTTAATGGGAAGGCTTTTGACTTTTTCATTTTGGTGTGTTGGCTGTAAGTTTCTCATAAATAGCTTTTATTATGCTCAGATATATGTTTTTTTCTACCCACAATTTGGCAAGAGTTTTTTTTTTTAATCATGAATGAATGTTGAATTTTGTGAAATGCTTTCTCTGCATCTATTGAGATGACCCTGTGGTTCTGTCTTTTCTTTTGTTGTGGTGTATCACAATGATTGATCTGCATATGTGGAACCACTCTTGCGACCCTGGAATAAATCCAACTTGATCATAGTGTATAACCCTTTTTGTCTGTTATTTGATTCAGTTTGCTAATATTTTGTTGAGGATTTTTTGCCTCTAGGTTCATCAAAGATATTGGATTGAAATGTTTCCTTTTCAGTAGTGTCTATTTCTAGTGTCTATTTCTTGTTGTCAGGGTGATGGTGGCTTCACAGACTGACTTTGGGAGAGTTCCTTCCTCTTCTGTCTTTTGGAAGAGTTTGAGAAGGAGTCATAAAAATTCTTCTTTGTGTATTTGGTAGAATTCCCAGTAAAGCCATCTGGTCTTGGACTTTTGTCTGTAGGGAGTTTTAAAATTACACATTCTGTTTCACAGTTAGTGATTGATCTGTTCAAATTATCTTTCTTCTTGATTCGGTTTTGACAGGCTGTCTGTTTTCTAGAAACTTGTCCATTTCTCCTGGGCTGTCCACTTTGTGTTGGCTCTCATGATATTTAGTGTACCTATAGTCTAGGTTGCTGTTCTTCCTCTTTCAGATCTTCCTTATTTAGGTCCTCTCTTTTCTTGGTGGGCCAGGCCAGAGGTTTGCTGATTTCATTTATCTTTTCAAAAGACCGGTTCTTGGTTTTATTGATTTTTTTTCTACACTTTAATGTGTATTTTAATTTCTCTATAAACTTTATTATTTCCTTCCTTTGCTGTGACTTTAAGTTTTATTTGTTATTCTTTTCTTAATTCTTTTAGGTAGTGTTGGACACAACTGAAGTGCCTTAGCAGCAGCAGCTGCAGGTAGTAGATTAGGTTGCTTATTTTGTATTTTTCTTATTTGTTTAAGGAAGGCCTGGATCACCATGAACTTCCCTTTGAGTATGGCTTTTGCCGCATCCCACATTTTGTTGTGCTTTCATTTTCATTTGTCTTATGGCATTTTACAATTTCCTCTGATTTCATTGTTGAATTATTAGTTTTTTGTAGCATGTTTTTTAGTCTCATGTAATTTTTTTTGTTTTGTTTCTTGCTTTTCTTTCTGTGGTTGATTCCCAGTTTCATGCTATTGTGGTCAGAAAATATGCTTGAAATAATTTCTGTCATCTTAAATTTGTGGGCTGCAGTCCATGGGTTCGCTAAGAGTTGGACACGACTGGGCGACTTCACTCTCATTTTTCACTTTCATGAATTGGAGGAGGAAATGGCAACCCACTCCAGTGTTCTTGCCTGGAGAATCCCAGGGACGGGGGAGCCTGGTGGTCTGCCGTCTATGGGGTCACAGAGAGTCAGACACGACTGAAGTGACTTAGCAGTAGCAGTAGCAGTAACCAGTGCATTCTGAAGATCAGCCCTGGGATTTCTTTGGAAATCAGCTTTAGAAATCACATTTTGAAACAGAAGTTCAAAAGAATGAACTTCCATCATTCTTTGGAAAGAATGATGCTAAAGCTGAAACTCCAGTACTTTGGCCACCTCATGCGAAGAGTTGACTCATTGGAAAAGACTCTGATGCTGGGAGGGACTGGGGGCAGGAGGAGAAGGGAACGACAGAGGATGAGATGGCTGGATGGCATCACTGACTTGACGGACGTGAGTCTGAGTGAACTCCGGGAGTTGGTGATGGACAGGGAGGCCTGGCGTGCTGCGATTCACGGGGTCACAAAGAGTCGGACACGACTGAGTGACTGAACTGAACTGATATGGTCTATTCTTGAGAATGTTCCATATGCACTTGGAAACGATGTGTATTCTGTTTTCTTGGATGTAATGTCCTGAAGATTTCAGCTAAGTTTAACTGTTCTATTGTGTCATTTAGGATCTCTGTCGCCTTACTGATCTGTCTGAAATACCTGTGTGTTGAAATCAGTGAGAATGCTGAAGTCTCCTACTATCATTGCATTCCCATCAATTTCTCCCTTTGCTTCTCTGTTAGTGTTTGTTTTATATGTTTGGGTGCTCCTCTGTTGGGTGCGATATGTTAATGAGTGCAATACTCTCTTCTTGTTTTAATCCTTTTGTCATTATAGAATGTCCTTGATCTTTCTTTGTGGCCTTTGTTTTAAAATCTATTTTGTCTTTCATGAATATGGCTATCCCACTTTCTTGTCATTTCCTTATGCATAAAATATCTTTTCCCATCTTCTCACTTTCAATCTATATGTGTCCTTTGCCCTAAGTTGGATATCCTTTGGCAGTATATTATATATTTTTGTTTTATTGTCCAATCTTACACTGTTTGTCTTTTGATCAGAGTATTCAGTCCATTGACATTTAGAGTAATTATTGATAGATGTGTATTTATTGCCATTTTAACCTTGTTTTCCAGTTGACTGTGTATTACTTTTTTGTTATTTTCTTCTGTTTTTCTTTTCGTGGTTTGATTTTTTTTTTTTTCCTATGATGCTTGAGGATCTTTCTGTTTGGTTTTGTGAATCTATTGTATGTTTTTGAGTTGTAGTTACCCTGGTTTTCAAGTATGTTAACCTGTCATTATATCTGTGTACCTTAGACTGGTACTCATATAAGCTCAAACACATTCTAAAAGGTCTACATTTTCTTACCCCTTTCCCAACATTTTGTAATTTTCATGTCTTATTTTACATCATCATGTTTATCATCTTGCTGTTCACTGTAGTTAAAATTACCTTCACAGAATTTTCTGATTTTTTTTTTAATATAGGTACTGGCTAATTTAAGTGATCTTCAAGCCTTATATATTTTTACCTTTCTTATTGTCATTTTCACTTTCCTATAGATTATCTGTCTCTTTCTTTAGGTTTGAGAAGTTTTCAGTCATACTTTCTTCAAATAAACTTTTGATTCCTTTTCTCTTCCTTCTCCTTTTGGGATCCTTATTATACATAGATTGTCATGCTTTCTATTATCCCATAGATGTCATATATTATTTTCATTTTTCTTTCTGCTGTTCTGAATGGTGGTTTTCACTGTTCTACCTTCCAGATCACTTATTCATTCTTCTGCATTATTCGGTTAGTTATTTATTGCCTTTGGCTTGGTTTTCATCTTGGCAATTGAGTTGTCTAATTTTGATTGGCTTTTCTTTATAGTTTCTAGTTTCTTGTTGCAATGATCCATGTTTCTGTCAATAGTCTTTCTTAATTCCTTCCGCATTTTTACTACCTCCTTTTTGAACTTGGGATCTGGTGGTTTGGAGAGGTCTGATTCACTGTTCTCTCAGGGAATTTCCCTTGTTCTTTCAATTGGGGGTGGTTCCTCTGCTTTTTCACTTTATTTGTACATTTCTGGCTATATGAATTTAGAAGAAGCAGTTGTCTACTATGGTCTTGAAGGGCTCCTTTCATGTAAGAGTGTCCCCGTTGCCTACGTGAGTCCAGCAGTTTTGGTGCAAGGATTGTTTTTGGTGTGGATGCCTACCGCTTCTTCCTTCAGATGTGCTGGCCATTATCTCCTTGATAGGGGCTATGTTTGTTGTGGTGGTGATGACAGTGCACACTGGATGCTGGATGGGGCCTCCTCTTAACTCTGTGGATGTCATGGCCCTGTTGGGGGCAGGGTCTACTCCAAAAATATTGTAGTAGAAGTCCCCAGATCCAGTTCTAAACTGCAGTGTGAGGTAGGTGGGCCTGGAGTGCTCATGCTGGGAAAGGAACTGCTGCATATTCCTCCCCAGGAGCTGTTCGCTGGGTTATGCACTCTGTGATACCACCTGCCACCTGGTACGTGCCCACAATATACACTGTTATTCACACTGCCCTTAGCCCCACCCCTACTGTGGGAATGTTGATACTAAGCTTAGATGTCTCTCAGGTGCTGTACTCACAAATCCGCTGGTATAACCTGCTGAAGCCATGCGCCCACACCTACTGTAGGAGTGTTGAGAACTGGCTTGGATTTTGGTCCTACTTTCACATGTGTGTGTGCCCTCAAAGCCTGCTGCTGCTGCTGGCTCCAGACGTGCCTCAGCTACAGGCACCAGTAATCAGCTTGGATGTCTCTCAGTCACTTTGGTCACAAAGCTGCTGGTGTAAATCCACTGAAGCTGCATGCCCACACCTGTTCTAGGAGTGCCAGAAGCTGGCTTAATCTTCAGTCCTGCCTCCACTTGTGAGAAGCTCACTGGCTCTCGCATGGTTCCAGAGCTTGCAGCTTTGGACCCATCCCCACTGTGAGCATGCAGAGAGTGAGGCTGCTAAGGCAAGACCACATACTTCTATTTGTGTCCTTTGACAATGGAGTTCTATGGTGGACCTGGACTCTATCCTGCACTCACCCCAAGTTATGGCCCAGACCACACTAGTCTCTTTGGACTGGATCCATGCAGCTGAACTTAGTCTTCGCCCTTGGTTTGTCCACTGAAGCTGGAGTTTTAGCATCCAGTTGCTGTGCACTTATTGGTTTGAGAAGTGAAGCCAGATAGCTAGGACCATCTATGCTGGTTTCTTTTTGCCCTGCCCACTATGAAGAGGCTGCTGTCCTCTCCTCTGAGTCTCTGAAGCTCCCCATCCATCCCAGTTGACCTTCCAGTTGGTGAAGGAGGTTCCCAGGGTGAGGGACCCTTCCCTTGAGGGAGGATGGGGAGTCGTGTCTATTTCATTTCATCCTTGCCCCTGATCTCTTTGCTCCCTATGATAATGAGTGGATCCTTTGGTGAAGCTGGCAACTCATCCTGAGTTTTATAGATTGCACTCTTCAAGAGAGCAGGTTGTTGCCTTTCTTGGAGAATTGCCTTCTGCAACAGCCCAGAGAGACTTGGTGGCTGTCAGGAGGTGAATAGATAGAACAAATTCACTTTCTCTGCCTCCCTTGTGTAAGCCCATGGCAGACAATGTCCAGGTGTTGGGCAGGCCTGGCACAGTTAACGTCAGGAGGATGAAACAAACCTGCCCTTTGAGCTGGGTCTTGAAAAATGCTTCCAGCAGGTACAGGGTCATCTTCATGACCCTGTCTTTTGTTTTCTTCTTTTATTCTCAACTCTATAGATAAATGTGTTTAAAAGAACAAGTAAGAGTGTATTTAAAAACAGAAAGTGAGGAGAACAAGATGGGGGAGGGGTAGGTGTACATGGAGTACATTCTCTCCACAGATGCATCAGGAATACACCTTCAGACACAGAAGTGCATGCAGAACACCAGCTGAGAGCAGACAGGAGTACCTGACTAGCAGAAAAGAATATATAGAACCACGCAAAACTCAGTAAGATGAAGGAAATAGGGGGGAAAATAGGAATGTTACGACTGGACTTGCCCTTGGTGGGTGGTGGAACTGAAGTAGGGGTCTGATCCTCACATTGGGGTAATTGTCTGAGTCAGAGGAGAAACATTTAAGGCTGAGAGTGAAACAGCTGATCTGTGGCAACCTAAATGAAATGAGAATCAGACAGTCCTTGCCACAGCCGTATGTACGCCAGGCAGGGATACAGGTCCCCTAGAAGGTGCAGCAGCTGGGAGTTGGACTTTAGGGATTGTGGAGGAATCCCAGGGCAAGTGCTGCTGTTGACTGCAGCAGAGATGGACTGAGGGGATGTGAGGGAGGAGATTGTGGTGGGAAATGCCTGTGGAGAAAAAGCCAGGCAGCCGTGGAAGCGAGGCGATACTGCTGAGTCATGTGGAGGGGGTGGAGCCATCACCAGAGCTTCTCCCTCCCCACACGCCCACTTCAACAGCTGAACTATAGAGAGGCTGGCCCATCAACCGCCTGACGCAGGGAACTACAGAGTAGGACCCCATCCAGGGTGCTCCTTTAAGTGACTGATGCACCAGTCTATAGAACAGGACCCCTGTCGGGGGGCCCTGTGTGTGCCTGATGTGCTAACAACAGAGAAGGACCCCAGGCAAGGGACCCCTCTAAGTAGCTGAATGGGTAGAGCTACGGAGAAAAACTAGTCAAAGAGTCCTTCAGATCACCAGCTACAAGAGGGTTGAAAAAAGACTCTGATAGGGCCATAAGTCCAGTGACTGAGGCAGTCCCTATCCCTGCACACTTGGTGCCACGAAGGTCCCCACAAGCCAAGCGGCTGCTCTACCTTCATGCTCAACCCTCACTGGGATGGAGCTGCCACAGGCAAAAAAAAAAGTCTCGTGTCTATGCATGCGAGGTTGCTTTGGTCTTGTCCAATTCTTTGTGACCCTGTGGACTGTGGCCTGCCAGGCGGGTTCTCCAGGCAAGAATACTGGAGTGTATTGGCCACTACTGTTTGCTATACCCTCCTAGAGCACTGTATTTCCTGCTGCCCTAGCTACCAACTCCCCCGAGTACCTGGTGCTGCCAGAACCCCTGTGACCCAAGCAGCTGCACTACCTTCACACCTGGCCCTCAGTGGGGCAGACCCAAGTCCTCCAGAGCAGTCTCAGGAGCAAACCCCAGTGGATGACCCACATGCAGAGGTGGAAATGAAACCACAATTGTAGTTAAGGAAGAAGACCCAAAACGTTCCCTCTAGCTGTACAAGCTGCAGATTAAATCCACATGATCAAACTGCATCTACAGAATATGTAAAAGGATGCTGAGAGCTCCCACAAAAGAAAACTCACTAATTCTGATAGCTGTGGACATTGGAGGCAAGAACACACAGGAGTAGGACTAGATTACAATCTGAGCTGCCTCCACAGCAGGTCCAGAGACCAGCACAGTGTTGGATGGCATCCTAGGGAGGTGAAATGGACTATGACTTCCAGTGAAGGAAAGGATCCTGACAGCAGTGACTCAAGAAAAACATTTATTATCCTTATGCTTTGACTAGTTCTGTAGTTTCATTTGGATTTTTAATTTTTCCTCCTCCCGCCCCCAGTTGTAGTGGTCAATTTTATTGGTACTATGAAATCTAATTAAGCTTTCTTTTTTCAGTCATACTTTTTATTGTTGTTATAAACCTCTGCCTCTATGTTGGTCTTTTGCAGTTCTGTGGAGTTTTTCCTTTTTTTCCTCTTTTTCTTCTTTCTTTTCTTTAATTTTTTAAACTTATTATTTTTTTATATTTATTCCTTTGTTTGCTTTTTCTAATGTTCTTTTCCCCTTGCAATGAAACTTTAATATATATAAATCTTATTTATCCACCTCTATTTAGCTTTGCACGTCTATTCTTTCTTTCCTTTCTCTCTTATCCTCTCAACATATGTTAGTTTTGCTTTCATTGCTTTATCCCCCAATTGGCATCTTGCTTTAGTTTTGTTTTCCAGTTTGTGCTTTAGTTAGTTTTGTTCTTAGCTGGTGGATACACTTTTTGGTTTCCTTTGTTGACTGGGTCAATCTATTGTACTTTATTTTTATTGGACTGCTTTGATTTTGCTTATGGATGTATATGTATATATTCCATTGTTTTAATTATTATTTGCCCAATTTTGTAATGCCATTTGTCTGGGGTTCATCTTTTGTTTTTCATTTTTGGATATGTGTTTTAGTCTCAATGCCATAACAAACTGCTTGTGGAATCTTCATTCCTGACCAGAGATCAAGCCCTGCACCTTTGGAGTGGGAGCACTGACTCCCAGACCCTAGACTACCAGAGAACTAGCCACAGGGAGTATTGAATAGTGAGGACTCCCACAAAGGAAATCACATGAATACAAGACTTGGCATCCCCCAACCACCAGTAGCACCCTGTGCAGGATGCCTCATCCAAACAACAAACGAAACAAAAATACAAACCCAGTCATCAGCAGACAGGATTACCACCTCACTCAGCCTTGCCCATCAGAGGAAAAACAAGCAAACAAAAAACTTAGAATAAATCTCACCCTATATGAAGTTTACACAAACCACTGCACCAACCTTAGGGGAGCAGAAACCAAAAGGAAGAAAGAATTCAGCCTTGAAGCCTGGGAAAAGGAGACCTCAAACACAGTAAGTTTAAAAAAAATAATGAAAAGGCAGAGAAATACTGCATAAATGAAGAACAAACTAGAAACACAGAAGTCCAAATAAATGAAGTGGAAATAGGTAAACTACCTGAAAAAGAATTCAGAATAATGATAGTAAAGATGATAAAAAAAAAAAAACCCTTGAAAACAGAATGGAAAAAAATGCAAGTATCAATTTTAAAAGACCTAGAAAAATTAAAGAATAAACATACAGAGAAAAATAACACAATTACTGAAATTAAAAATACTCTAGAAGGAATTAGTAGTAGAATATCTGAAGCAGAAAAACTAATCAGAACTGGAAGATAAAATGTTGGAAATAATTTCTGAAGAGCAGAATAAAGTAAAAAGAATGAAAAGAACTGAGAATAGTCTCAGAGACCTCTAATACAATATCAAATACACCAACATTCAAATTATAGGGGTCCCAAAAGAAGAAGAGAAAAAGAAAGGGTATGAGAAAATTTTTGAAGAGATTATAGTTGAAATTTTCCCCAACATGGAAAAGGAAATAGTCAATCAAGTCCAAGAGTCACAAAGAATCCTACACAGGATAAACCCAAGGAGAAACACACCAAGACACATACTAATCAAACTAACAAATATTAAACACAAAGAATATTAAAAGCAGCAAGGGAAAAGCAACAAGTAACATACAAGGGAAACCTCATATGTTTAACAGCTGATCTTTCAGTAGAAACTCTGCAGGCCAGAGGGAATGGCAGGATATATTTAAAGTATTCAAAGGGAAAAATCTACAACCAAGATTACTGTACCCGGGAGGGATCTCATTCAAAGTTGATGGAGAAATCAAAAGTTTCTCAGACAACCAAAAGTTAAGAGAATTCAATACCACCAAACCAGCTTTACAGCAAATGTTAAAGGGAATTATATGGTCAAGAAATACAAGAGAAGAAAAAGATCTACAAAACCAACCCCCAAATAATTAAGAAAATGGCAATAGGAACATGTATATCAGTAATTACTTTAAATGTAAATGACTTAAATGCTTCAATCAAAAGATACAGATTGGCTGAATGGATATAAAAACAAGATCCATATATATGCTGTCTACAAGAAACTCATTTCAGACCTAAAGACACATATAGACTGAAAGTGAGAGGATGGAAAAATATATCCTATGCAAATAGAAAGCAAAAGAAAGTTGGAGTAGTAATCCTCATATCAGACAAAATAGACCTTAAAGAATATTGCAAGAGATAAGGAAGGACACTACATAATGATCAAGAGATCAATCCAAGAGGAAGACATAAAAATTGCAAATATCTAGGCACCCATCATAAGAGCCCCTCAATGTATAAGATAAACACTAATAGACATAAAAGGAGAAATTGACAATAATAGTAGTAGACTATTAAAACACAATAACATAGTAACACAATAATAGTAGGAGACTTTAACAGCCCACTCACACCAATGGACAGATCATCAAAACAGAAAATTAATAAGGAAATGCAAGTTTTAAATGATACACTAGCTGAGGTGGATTTCATTGATATCTTCAGGACACTCCATCCAAATGCAGAAGAATACACCTTCTTCTCAAGTGCACATGGAACATTACCCAGGATAAACCACATCTTCGGTCAGAAATCAAACTTCAGTAAATTTAAGAAGATTGACATTGTATCAAGCATCTTTTCTGACTACAATGCTATCAGACTAGATATCAGTGACAAGAAAAAAAAAAACCTGTAAAAAACACAAACATATGGAGATTAAACAACACATTTCTTTTTTTTTTAATTTGCTCTTTATTATTTATTTTTATTTTTATTTTTTTACTTTACAATACTGTATTGGTTTTGCCATACATTGACATGAATCTGCCACAGGTGTACATGAGTTCTCAATCCTTTTCTAAATAACCAATAGGTTACTAAGAAATCAAAAGGAAAATAAAAAAATTTCTAGAAACAAATGACAATGAAAACATGATAACTCAAAACCTATGGGATGCAGCAAAAGCAGTTCTAAGAGGGAAGTTTATAGCAATACAATCCTACCTCAAGAAACAAGGAAAACATCAAATAGACAACCTAATTTTACACCTAAAACAACTGGAAAAAGAAGAACAAATAAAACTCCCAAAATTAGCAGAAGGAAAGAAATCATAAAGATCAGAGCAGAAATAAATGAAAAAGCAATGAATTAAACAGTACCAAAGATTAATACAACTAAAACCTGATTCTTTGAAAGGATAAACAAAATTGACGAACCAATAGCCAGACTTATCAAGAAAAAAAGAGAGAAGAATCAAATCAACAAAATTAGAAATGAAAAAGGAGAGGTTACAACAGACAGTGCAGAAATACAAAGGATTATAAGAGACTATTATGAACAACCAAATGGCAATAAAATGGATAACCTGGAAGAAACGGACAGATTCTTAGAAAAGTTCAATCTTCCAAGACTGAACCAGGAAGAAATAGAAATTATGACTAACCCAACTACAAGCTCTGAAATTGAAGCTGTGATCAAAAATCTCCCTAAAAACAAAAGCCCAGGACCTGATGGCTTCACATGAGAACTCTGTCAAACATTTAGAGAAGAGCTAATGCTTATCCTTCTAAAAGTCTTTCAAAAAATTGCAGAGGAAGGAACACTTCCAAACTCATTCTACGAGGCCACCATCACCCTGATACCAAAACCAGACAAAGACAACACACAAAAAACTACAGGCCAATATCACTGATGAACATAGATGTAAGAATCCTCAACAAAATTTTAGCAAACAGAACTCAACAACACATAAAAAACCATGATCAAGTTGGGTTTATTCCAGGGATGCAAGGATTCTTCAATATATGTAAATTAAGCAATGTGATACATCATATTAACAAATTTAAAGATAAAAACCATATGATAATCTCAATAGATGCAGAAAAAGCCCTTGACAAAATTCAGCACCCATTTATGATGAAAACTCTTCAAAAAATGGGAATATAAAAACCTACCTCAACATAATAAAGGTCATATATGATGAGCCTACAGCAAACATTATTTTCAATGGTGAAAAACTGAAAGCATTCCCCCTAAGATCAGGAACAAGACAAGGGTGTCCACTTTCACCACTATTATTCAGCATAGTTTTGGAAGTCTTAGCTACAGCAAGAAGAGAAGAAAAAGAAATAAAAGTAATCCAGATAGGAAAAGAAGAAGTAAAGCTCTCACTGTTTGCAGATGGCATGACACTGTACATAGAAAACCTTAAAATTACTGTCAGAAAATTACTAGAGCTAATCGGTGAATTTAGCAAAGTCACAGGATACAAAATCAATACACATAAATCATTTGCATTTCTATATACTAACAATGAGAAATCAGAAAAAGAAATTAAGGAATCAATCCCATTCATCATTGCAACAAAAAGAATAACTAGGAATAAACTTACCTAAGGAGACAAAAGAACTGTACCCAGAAAATTATAAAATACTTATGAAAGAAATCAAAGATGACATAAACAGATGGAGAGATATTTCATGTTCCTGGGTAGAAGGAATCAGTATTGTGAAAATGACTATACTACCAAAGGTAATCTACATGTTTAATATGATCCTTATCAAATTACCAATGGCATTTTTCACAGAACTAGAACAAAAAATTCCACAATTCATATGGAAACACAAAGTACCCTGAATAGACAAAGCAGTCTTGAGAAAGAAATGGAGCTGGAGGGATCAACTTTCTTGACTTCAGATGATATTACAAAGCTACAGTCATCAAGACAGTATAGCACTGGGACCAAAACAGAAATACAGATCAATGGAACAGGATAGAAAGAACCGGAAATTAACCCATGCACCTATGGGTACCTTATTTTTCACAAAGGAGGCAAGAACATACATTGGGGCAAAGACAGCCTCTTCAATAAATGGTGCTGGGAAAAATGGACAGCTACATGTAAAAGAATAAAATTAGAATACTTCCTAATACCAAACACAAAGGTAAACTCAAAATGGATTAGATGCCTAAATGTAAGACCAGAAAGAATGAAACTCTTAGAAGAAAACATAGGCAGAACACTCGATGATATAAATCAAAGCAAGATCCTCTATGACCCACCTCCTANTGCCAAATCAGTCTCATTCATGATGCTGCCATCTGCTACTTTCAAGGGGTGTAAAACTGTGAGTGTTTTCTGCCAGATGTGGTCAAAATTGATACCCAATTCTTCTAACAAATGTGGTTCATCCTCAAAGTTGTTTCCATAGAATGGCTGAGGTGCAGCTGGAGTATATGCCCGAGTTGGCTGGAAAATCTGCCTGGTGTATGGCTGTAGCGGCTGCCTCATGTCTGCGGGGACAAACCGGCCTTGGTGCGAGTAGTCATAGCCAGCATACTGTTTGCTATAGGGTCCTCCACTTCCTCCATAACCATAGGACTGCTGTGACTGGTCATCGATGCTGTAACTTGTCTGGTAGAAATCTGTGTTTAAATTATCAAAGCCTGACATTGCAAATGATCAAATGTGGTGGCAGCGGCGGTGGCGGTAGCTCTGGTAGCCCCCCAAACCCCCCAAACTTAGCTAAGGACCCTGTACTGGACCGGTTGCTACGTGTCAGAAGAGCAAAGAACCGAAGAAGTGATATTTTCAAATGAAGATTTTATATACCAAATACAAACATTGTGTGTATTTCTAGAATATGAATAAGTCATTTAAGTAGGAAATGTAACCTTGTGTTTTTGAGAGTAAAAGAAAATTTGGCATTTGATTTTTGTAACTGGGTGTTTTGGAACCATTTGACTTACAGAATCATTTTTAAAATAGCACAGAATGCATTGCAAAAATGGACACCTCTTCCCTGGTGTTAACATCTGAGAAATTAACATTGACGAATAAAAGGGAAAAAATGGAATCAGTGGCAGATTTTATTTTCTTGGGCTCCAAAACCTTCTTGGATGGGGACTGCAGTCATGAAATTGAAAGATATTTTCTCCTTTGAAGGAAAGCTATGACAAACATAGACAGTGTATTAAAAAGAAGAGACATCACTTTGCTCACAAAGGTCCAAATAGTCAAAGCTATGGTTTTTCCAGTAGTCACGTATGGATGTAAGAGCTGGACCATAAGGAAGGCTGAATGCCGAAGATTTGATGCTGTGGTGTTGGAGAAAACTCTTGAGAGTCTTGGACTGAAAGAAAATCAAACCAGCCAATCCTAAAGGAATCAACCCTGAGTACTTGTTGGAAGGACTGAGGCTGAAGCTGAAGCTCCAATACTTTGGCCACCTGATTAAGTGCAAAGAGCCAACTTATTGGAAAAGATCCTGATGCTGGGAAAGCTTGAGGGCCTAAGGAGAAGGGGGTGACAGAGGATGAGATGTTTAAATGGCATCATCAACCAATGGACAGGAATTTGAGAAAACTCTGGGAAATAATGAAGGACAGGGAGGTCTGGTGTGCTGCAGTCCATGGGACTGCAAAGAGTTGGACATGACTTTGTAACTGAACAACAGCAAATAACCTGAACTAAACCACAGACCTTGTTTGTACTTCATCCATTTTCCACTTCTGTCTTTATTCCAGGTTTCAACTCAAGATCTCAAAAAAACTGACCTTCACTGAATACTTAGCTTTTTGTCAACTGCTATTCTAAGTGCTCAACAATTTAAGTCACTGATCACAACTCTATGAGGTGGGTACCTTCATTATCTGCATTGTATAAATGAAGGAATTGAGGCACAGAGAGTTTAAGTAATTTGTCCAAAGTCATATAGTTAGTTGTGAGACAGACCAGAATCTCTAAGCTGTCTGGTAATATAAATTGGGGTCAGATCCAATAAAATTAAGATTGATGTCAAGGAGATTACCATCTATTTTTCCTTCTAGGAATTTCATGGTTTCAGGTCTTATGTTCAAGTCTTTAATCTACCTTGAGTTAATCTTTGCATATGGTGTAAAATAGTGGTCTAGCATGTGGCTGTCCAGTTTTTTATCAACACGATTTTTAAAAAAGACTGTCTTTTCTTCATTGTATATATTTTTTTACCATTTTATTATAAATTAGCTGTTCATATATTTGTGGTGTTATTTCTGGACTCTCAATTCTGTTCCATTGATATGTTTTTATTATTATGCCAATATCATACTTTTTTGATTACTATAGCTTTGTAATATAGTTTGAAATCAGAGTGCATGATACCTTCAGCTTTGTTTTTCCTTCTCAAGATTGCTTTGGCTCCTCGGGGTTTTTTGTGGTTCCATACAACGTATATAATTATTTGTTCTAGTTTTGTGAAATGTGCCTTTGAATTAAAAAAAATTATTTGTTTCCTTGGTTTTCCTGGGTCTGCGCTGTACTTGGTCTTTCCCTAGTTACGGGGAGTCAGAGGCTACTCTCTAGTTGTGGTGCATGGTCTTCTCATTTTGGTGACTTCTCTTGTTCTGGAACATGGGCTCTAGAGCATGGGCTCAGTGGTGCATGGGCTAAGTTGTCCCTTGGCATGTAGAATCTTCCTGGACTAGGGATCAAACCTGTGTCTCCAAATTGGTAGGCAGATTATTAACCACTAGGCCACCAGGGAAGTCTGCCTTTGGAATTTTTATAGAGATTACATTGAATTGAATTTGATAGTAGATTACTTTGGGTAGTGTGGACATCTGAACAAGTTTAGTTATTCTCATTTATGAGCATAGACTATCTTTACATTTACTTGTGTCTTCAATTTCCTTCATCAGTGTCTTATGGTTTTTAATGTACAGGTCTTTAATTTCCTTGGTCAAATTTTTCTTGTGTACTTTATTTATCTATTTTTGATGCAATTGTAAATTTGATTCTTTCCTTAACTTCTGTTTCTGATAGTTCATTATTAGTGTATAGAAATAACACTGACTTCTATAGCTGCTGCTGCTGCTAAGTTGCTTCAGTTGTGTCCAACTCCGTGCAACCCCATAGACGGCAGCCCACCAGGCTCCCCTGTCCCTGGGGTTCTCCAGGCAAGGACACGAGTGGGTTGCCATTTCCTTCCCCAGTGCATGAAAGTGAAAAGTGAAAGTGAAGTTGCTCAGTCGTGTCCGACTCCTAGTGACCCCGTGGACTGCAGCCTACCAGGCTCCTCCGTCCATGGGATTTTCCAGGCAAGACTACCGGAGTGGGTTGCCATTGCCTTCTCTGACTGACTTCTATAGACTGATTTTCTATCCTATAATTTTACTAATAGTTCTTTTGATAGAATCTTTAGGGTTTCCTATAATATGTAAAGTGTCATGCCATCTGCAAATAGTGACAGCTTTACTCCTTCCTTTCCAATTTAGTTGTATTTTATTTCCTTTTCTTGCCTAATTGGTATCATTAGGATTTCCAACAAAATGTTGAGTAAAAGTGATGAGAATGGACATTCCCATCTTATTACTGATCTTGGAGGAAAAGGTTCCAGCTTTTCACCATTAATTATGATGTTAGCTGTGGATTTGTCATATATAGCCTTTATTATGTTGAAGTATGTTCCTTCAACTCCCACTGTGTTGAAAGTTTTTCTATAAATGGATGTTGAATTTTGTTAAATGCCTTTCCTGAGTCTGTTGAGATGATCATATGCTTTTCATCCTTTATTTTGTTAATGTGGTGTATCACATTGATTGATTTGTGACTGTTGAACCATTCTTGTGTCCTTGCAATAAATCCCACTTAATCATGATATATGATGCTTTTAATGTATTGTTGAATTGGTGTGCTAGTATTTTGTTGAGGACCCTTGCATCTATCTTCATTAAGAATATTGACTTGTAATTTTCTTTTTTTTATGATATCCTTGTCTGGTTTAAGTAGCAGGGTAATGCTGACTTCATAAATTGAGTTTGGAAGTACTCACTGTTCTTCAATCTTTCAGACAGATTTGAGGATAGGTATAAATCTTTTTTGAATGTTTGGTAGAATTCACCAGTGAAGCCATCTGGTCTGGAATTTTATTCATTAGGAGATTTTTGATTAGTAATTCAATCTTTATACTAGTAATTAGCCTATTCAGATTTTCTATTTTCTCATGACTCAGTCTTGGAAGATTGAATGTTTCTATGAATTTATCCATTTCTCCTAGGTTGTCCAATTTGTTGGCATATAATTGCGGTAGTCTTTTATTTTTTCATATTTCTGTGGTATCAGTTATAAGGATTTCTCTTTCTTTTCTTATTTTGTTTATTTAGGACTTCTATTTTTCTTGGTTAATCTAGGTAAAGATTTGTTAATTTTGCTTGTCTTTTCAAAGAACCAGCTCTTAGTTTCATTAACTTTTTGTTTCTCTTCCATTTATTTCTACTCTTATCTTTATTTTTTCTTTTCCTTTCCTAAAGTTGAACTTCATTTGTTCTTTTAGTTCCTTTAGGTATGAAGTTAACTGAGATTTTTCTTATTTCTTGCAGTAGACTTGTCAACTTCTCAGAACTTCTTCTGTATCCCATAGGTTTTGGTATGTCACATTTCTGTTTTCATTTCATTTCACAAATGAAAGTTTTGATTTCCTCTTTGATTTCTTTGATGACCCATTGGTTGTTTATGTCTTCATGCTTAGTCACTCAATTGTATCCAACTCTTTGTGACTCTTTGAACTGTAGCTCACTGGGCTCCTCTGTCCATGGGAATTTTCCAGGCAGGAATACTGGAGTTGGTTGCCATTTCCTCCTCCAGAGAATCTCCCCAACCCAGGGATCAAACCCACTTTCCCCGTATCTCCTTCTGCATTGCAGGCAGATTCTTTACCCACTGAGGCATAGCAAGTTATTTAATCTCCACATTTCTGGGATTCTTTCAGTTTTCTTTTTGTAGTTAATTTCCTGTTTCATACCATTGTGGTCAGAGAAAATGCTTGATAGAATTTCAGTCTTCCTGACTTTATTGAGACTTGTTTTGTGACCTAACATGTGATCTATCCTGAAGAATGTTCCATGACTTCAGAAGAATGTGAATGTGTATTTCGCTGCTTTTGGATGGAGTGCTCTACGTATATATCTACTAACTCAACTGTTGCAGTGTGTCATTTATGGTCAATGTTTCCTTGTTTATTTTCTGTTTGATCTACCTGTTGATGTATGTGGGCTGTTAAAGTCCTCTACTATTATTGTATTGCTGTCAACTTTTCCCTTGAGGCCTGTTAACACTTGCTTTACATATTTTGGTGCTCTTTTGATGGGTGCATATATGTTTATAAATATTATATACTTTTTCTGGATTGATCTTTTATCATTATGTAATCCCCATCTTTGCATTTTATTACAGTCTTTGTTTTTAAGACTTAAATTTTTTTAAAATTTATTTTTATTTATATATTTTTGGCTGCACTGGGTCTTTATTGCTGTGCACAGGATTTCTTTAGTTATGGTGAGTGGGTGCTTCTCATCTTGGTGGCTTCTCTTGTTGTGTAACATGGGCTGTAGGTGCTCGGGCTTCAATAGCTGTGACACAAGGGCTCAGTAGCTGTGGCTCATGGGCTCAGAGTGCAGGCTTAGTAGTGGTGCACAGGCTTAGTTGCCCTGCAGCATATGGAATTTTTCTGGAGCAGGGATCAAATCCATTTACTGTGCATTGACAAGTGGATTCTGAACCACTGGGCAACCAAGTAAGTTCTGTTTTAATACTTTTAAAATCTGATATAACTATACTAGGTTTCTTTTCATTTTCATGGAGTTTCTTTTTCTATCTTTAACTTTTAGACTGTGTGTATACCTCATGTGAAGAGTTGACTCATTGGAAAAGACTCTGATGCTGGGAAGGATTGGGGGCAGGAGGAGAAGGGGATGACAGAGAATGAGATGGCTGGATGGCATCACGGACTCGATGAACGTGAGTCTGAGTGAACTCCGGGAGATGGTGATGGACAGGGAGGCCTGGCGTGCTGCGATTCATGGGGTCGCAAAGTGTAGGACACTACTGAGTGACTGAACTGAACTCAACTGAACTGATACTTACTTCTGAAGTTAATCTCTTGTAGGCAGTATATAAATGAGTCTTGTTATTTAATTCACTTACACATTCTATATCTTTTGATTGGCACATTTAGTCCATTTACATTTAAAATTATTATCAATATGCATGCACTTATTGCAATTGCAGTTTTTGTTAAGTTTTGTTAAGAGTTTTTCATAACTCTTCTCTGTTCCTTTCTTCTTCTCATTCTCTCTTCCCTTGTGGTTTGATGCTTTTCTTTCGTGTTAAGTTTAGATGCTTTTCTTTATTTCTTTTCTATATTTCATTTTATAACTACTGTGAGATTCATATATAAAACCCTGTATGTATGATGCTTTTGAATTGTGGTGCTGGAGAAGACTCTTGGAGGACTCTGGAGAGTCCCTTAGACTGCAAGGGTATCAAACCAGTCAATCCTAAAGGAAATCAACCCTGAATATTCACTGGAAGAACCGATGCTGAATGTCTAGTATTTTGGCCACCTGATGTGAAGAGCCGACTCATTGGAAAAGACCCTGATGCTAGGAAAGATTGAGGGCATGAGGAGAAGGGGGTGACAGAGGATGAGATGGTTGGAAGGCATCACTGACTCAATGGACATGAGTTTGAGTAAACTTGAGAAGATAGTAAAGGACAGGGAAGGCTGGCTTGCCGTAGTCCATGGGATCACAAAGAGTTGGACACAACTTAGCAACTGAACAAATAAAATGTTTATAACAATCTGTTTAAGTTGATAGCAGCTTAAATTTAAACACATTTTTACTCCCTCCCACCATGTTTTATATTTTTGATTTCTCATTTTACATTGTTTTATTTTGTGTATCCCTTATGAATTATTGTTCAGTTCAGTTCAGTTCAGTTCAGTCACTCAGTCGTGTCTGACTCTTTGCGACCCCATTAATTGCAGCATGCCAGGCCTCCCTGTCCATCATCAACTCCCAGAATTCACTCCATCGAGTCAGTGATGCCATCCAGCCATCCCATCCTCTGTCATCCCCTTCTCCTCCTGCCCCCAATCCCTCCCAGCATCAGAGTCTTTTCCAGTGAGTCAACTCTTCGCATGAGGTGGCCAAAGTACTGGAGTTTTAGCTTCAACATCATTCCCTCCAAAGAAATCCCAGGACTGATCTCCTTTAGAATGGACTGGTTGGATCTCCTTGCAGTCCAAGGGACTCTCAAGAGTCTTCTCCAACACCACAGATCAAAAGCATCAATAATTTGGCGCTCAGCCTTCTTCATAGTCCAACTCTCACATTCGTACATGACCACTGGAAAAACCATAGCCTTGACTAGATGGACCTTTGTTGGCAAAGTACTGTCTCTGCTTTTCAATATGCTATCTAGGTGGGTCATAACTTTTCTTCCAAGGAGTAAGTGTCTTTTAATTTCATGGCTGCATTCACCATCTGCAGTGATTTTGGAGCCCCCCAAAATAAAGTCTGATACTGTTTGTACTGTTNGACCTTTGTTGGCAAAGTACTGTCTCTGCTTTTCAATATGCTATCTAGGTGGGTCATAACTTTTCTTCCAAGGAGTAAGTGTCTTTTAATTTCATGGCTGCATTCACCATCTGCAGTGATTTTGGAGCCCCCCAAAATAAAGTCTGATACTGTTTGTACTGTTTCCCCATCTATTTCCCATGAAGTGATGGGACCGGATGCCATGATCTTCGTTTTCTGAATGTTGAGCTTTAAGCCAACTTTTTCACTCTCCTCTTTCACTTTCATCAAGAGGCTTTTTATTTCCTCTTCACTTTCTGCCATAGGGTGGTGTCATCTGCATATCTGAGGTTATTGATATTTCTCCCGGCAATCTTGATTCCAGCTTGTGCTTCTTCCAGTCCAGCATTTCTCATGATGTACTCTGCATGTAAGCTAAATAAACAGGGTGAAGTTTTAGTTAATTTTTACTATTTTTGTCTTTCAACCTTTGTATTTGCATTATAAATAATTGATTCACCATCTTACTTATCCTTTTCAGTGAATTTTTACTTTTGTATGTTTTCTTGTTGTTAATTAGTGCCATTTCTTTTCAGCTCAAAGCAGTCTCGTTAACCTTTCTTGAAAGGCTGATTTAGTGGTGATGAACTTCAGTTTCTTATTTGGAAAGCTCTTGACCTCTCCTGATCTGCTGATAGCACTATGAGGTTTCCCTTGTATATAAGAAGTTGTTTTTCTCTTGCTGCTTTTAAGATCTTCTCTTTAACTTTTACCATTTTAATATAATGTGGATTTCTTTGGGTTTATTTTATTTGAAACTCTCTCTCCTTCCCCACATTAGGAAAGTTTTCAGCCATTATCTCTTCAAATTTGTTTTCTGGTCCTTCTCTCTCTCTTCTTTGTCTGGGACCCCACATAATGCAAATGTTATTCTTCTTGGTGTTGTCCCAGAAGTCCCTTAAGAAATCTTCAGTTTTTAAAATTCTGTTTTTTATTTTTGCTGCTCTAGCTGCTTGATTTTCATTGTCTTCCAATGGAGCCCAGAGACACAAGCCCTTCTGGCCACCAACACCCGATGTTCAAGTAGTGACCCTTGTGTGGGGTGCGTGCACCTTCTAGATCTAGAGGGGCGAGGCTGCTGTGGATGAGAGCCAAGATGGGGCAAGCCCATCTGCTGGATCTGATGGTGCAGGGCCTGTGCTGAGCAAGTGCTGGACTGGGGTGAGGTCACACTCTGAGTCTGTTAGGATGGGGTCTGTGGTGGGTGAGCACCAGGCTGGGTAAGCAGTGCTAGTTTAAGATTGAGATTGCCAAAAATGATGCCTGCTAGCACCAGGCTAATAAGGCAGAAGCTGAGTTAGAAAACTGGCACCTGCCAGCACCTCTGTCCCTGGAGAGACCTCCAGAAGACCTTCACCCTCCAGTATACATCCTGAGGTGAGTTAGCGAATCTCCCTCGCACATGGCCCAGGTGCATCTCAAGCTACTGCTTCTGTGTCAGGACTTGGAGAGAGTGAGTCTGTGTGTAAGCAAGAGTGGAGGCTCAGTTTCTGAGCGTCCTCTGGCTCTCCTGGGTGTAAGCCCTGCTGGACTTCAGAGCCAGTCATTCCAGGGGCTCACCTTTCTGGATCAGGTCTCACAGGCTAGGGGCCCCCATGTGGGGCTGAACCGCTCACTTCTTAGGGAAGAGCTCTGTGTTGGCAGCATCTCTCCTGCTTGTGGGTTACCGTACTGGGGGGGCGGGGGTGAGTCCTAGGAAGATGACACCTCTGCCTCTGTTATCCGTCTTGATGTGTACTTATCCTCCTCTTTTGTCTTTTGTTGTGGAATAGCTGTTTTGCCAATCTTTGGGTATTTTCTGAGAGAATTGTTCTATAGTAGTTGAAACTTTAGTGTGTCCATGGAAGGAGGTGGGCTCAGGATCCTCCTCTGTCACCATTTTAAACCCTTTTCCTGTGGTGAAGTTCTGACTGTCATGTCAGTTACGTGGCCATCATTTGCTCCTGCTCATTTTCTAAGCCTAGTCCTCCATCTTCTCTCTTTGATGAGAGTTCCCTTTGTCCTTTTGACATTTTCTCCTCTCCAGCCAGAGTCATTTTCCTTTGCTTGCAGGCAGGTATACTGGGATTGGTTTCTTCAGGTCTCAGCTGAAACAACCTTGCAGAGAGACCTCCTCTAACCAGAGGGGAAGTAGCCTATTACTCCCTAGGACAACACCTGTGTTTTTCCTTCATTCCACTTATAACAAACTGGCATTATTTTATTTGCTTGTTTACCTGCTTCTGTCTGACTCCCCATTATGATGTAAACTTCATGAGGCCATGGGTCATTGTGTTCTCATGTGTGCAGTGGAGTGCCTGACAGTAAGTGTTTAAGATGGTTGTGACTGAATAAATGCATAGATGACTGAGGGATGCATGGATGGTTAAAGAGGCTTGTTTTGGGACAGAGCTGACCTGGGAGGCACCTGATGGGCAGATAAGCCTTAGGTCACATTCCTTCCTCCAGAGTCATCTCAAGTCTCCCAGTTCTCTTCCTCTTTGATGAGCAGGCGTATCATTTCTACAAGACAGCATTATGCAGAGAGAAACTTATTCTTAAGCAGAACCGCAAGGGTTGTTCCTGTCCTCCACTGGGAGTGTTCTTGCTTTCCCAATAAACAGCCAAGCACAAAGTGGAACAATAATAAGGTACTATTTAGCTAAAAGGCTATAATTGGCTTTAATGTTTTTGCATAATACCTACTTAGACATTGATAACCTTGTAAATGATAGGGACACATTAATGACACTGGAAAATTATTCACCAGACTCACATGCACTGAAGCTTGTGACAGTTACTACAAACGCATAACAAATTACCCCCAAACTTTGTGGGTAAAATGTTCATGTGTTGTTCTCATGAGTGAAGATTTCAGACAAGGCAAGGTGGGGATGGCTTGCCTGTGCTCCATGAAGTCCAGCGCATTGGCTTGAGAACTCGAGGACTGAGGGTAACTCAGTGTCTGGGGCTGTAGCTACTGAAGGTTCACTTACTCACACGGTTGGCAGTTGATTCTGGCTGGTGAACCTTAGCTGGTTCATGGTTACATAAGGCCTCTCCATGTGATTTGGGCTTCCTTACAACATAGAAGCTGGATTCCAAAGATGAATGCTGAGAGAGACAGAGAGAGAGAGGAAGAGAGAGAGAGAGCCAGGCAAGAGCCATGTTGTCTTTTATGCTTTAGAAGTCACATAATACTACCTCTGCTGTATTCTGTTCATCAAGGTGGTCTCAATGGATAACTCTTTGACAAGGGGAGAAATTAGATTCTGCTTTTTGATTTAGTCTGCAAGAACACATGAAACTATAATTGTGGTCTAGTTTGGAAAATATTATCTGCCGTACTGTTCCTCTCCAACTCTACCCTGCCAAGTTGAAATGAACTCTGGCCAGTTAGAGCCAGGCTTTTCCAAGTCTTCATCTACTTGCCTCTCCAGCCTCACGTCTGTCAAGTTTAGCAACACATCTTCCCTTCTCATGTCTCCCTATGCCAAGGTCCAAGGCTTCCTGCCTAAATATGAGGAAGTCCCAACATCCTTCAAGGTCAATTCATCTGAGCAGTCCTTCTTGATTGCTCCAGTCTCCCATCTGCACCTTAAGTCTTTTCTCTCTGAAACCTGCTCTTCCTTCCAGGATTGCTCTGGAACTCTGAACACCTGGGACATCAACCTAAGAAGATGCTTCCTGTGTTTAGGCCAGGGTCCCAGCACAGTGGATAGGGAGCTAGACACAGAGAGGTAGCCAGTGGGGGGCCCGAGTGAGCCTGGAGGGAGGGATAAAGAGCTTCCATTTTACAGACCCCCACAGCTCACCTGGTGGTTGTTCAGGCACTCAGGCGTGTCCGACTCTTTGCGACCCCATTGACTGCAGCATGCCAGGCTTCTCTGTCCTTCACCATCTCCCAGAGTTTGCTCAAACTCATGTCCACTGAGTTGGTGATGCCATCTAGCGATCTTGTCCTCTGTCATCCCCTTCTCCTCCTGCCTTCAGTCTTTCCCAGGAAGAGCAAAAGAGAGCTTGCTCCATAAGACCTGGAATCACTGAACTGCTCAGACTAATAGGTGCTGGTGTCAGTTACATGCCTCCTTTCTTCATATCCCACATCTTATCCTTTGGGATGTCTTATGGGTTCTGTTTTCTCCACCACTTCTCAGTCAAGGCATTGCTACCACCCTGGTCTGAGCTACCATCACCTCTCACTTGAGTGGTTACAGTAACCTGATTACTGGACTCCCTGCATCAGCCAGAGGGTTTCTTTTGAAACACAAGTTAGATCCTGGCGCTTCTCTGCTCAAACCCCCTCTGGACCGCCCCCCTATCTCACTTAAGATAGAAGCCAAAGTGCTACGGCGGTCTCAAAGACCCTATGGGATCTGTGCCCCCATCCCACCTCTCTTTCTTCATTCTGATTACTCTCACCCCCTACTTCTCCCCTGCCAGAGTATTGCTTCCCTATGTTCTGATTACATACCAGGAATACTCCCCTCTCAGGGCTTTGCCCTGCTGTTCCTGCTCACCCTTTTAGATCTTTACGTGGCATTCCTTCACAGTTAATTTTAGGTTTCCGTCTAAACATCATCTGTCAGAGGGTTGCCCTGCCCAGTCCTTCCCCAACCCATACCCCTATCCTGACTTTTATTCGTTAATGTACTAGTAGTTACTTAAAGATATATTTGTTTATTGGACTGTGCATTTTATTATCTATCTTTCCACATCTACTCCCATACCTCTGTCTCCCCATGACAACATATTTCCAGAAAACACAGATAATCATCTGTGCTGAGTCCCTAGAGCCTGATCACAATAGGGGTTCATTAATCATCTATGATTCAATAAAATCTTGGAATTTAATGGCTTGGTGACCTGGGAGTTTACTCACATCAGGTGACTTGGATTGCCCATGTAATAAACAAAAATGCCAAAATCTTGTAGAGTTATGCCCCCGGTCTCCACAGGGGTATCAAGATTAAACAGAAAGTGGGACTTTCAGTCTGAAATGTGGACCATCAGATGATTTTACAAAAGCCTGTAATTCTCACCACAGCACAGTAGGAGACTTCAACTTCCCTCCCTCAAGAGCCCAGAAATTGGAAGGTGCACTCTCCAAACTGACAACTTATGTGTTTTCCGGAAAAAAAGAGCAGAAGAGTGGGGAAGAGAACTATTTTCCCACTCTCTTATTTGCTTAAGCATTTAAGGAATTTTTATACTGTGACTATGTTTGTATGAAATATTTTAATAAATGTGTCTGTATATGTTAAACATATAAAAATGTTGAAGCTGAAGCTCCAATACTTTGGCCACCTGATGCAAAGAGCCGACTCATTAGAAAAGACCAGGAAGCTGGGAAAGATTGAAGGCAGGAGGAGAAGGGGATGACAGAGGACAAGATTACTGGATGACATCACCAACTCAATGGATATAAGTTTGAGCAAGCTTCGGGAGATGGTGAAGGACAGGAAAGCCTAGCGTGCTGCAGTCCATGGGGTTGCAAAGAGTCAGACATTATTGAGCAACTGAACGCTACCACCAAGAATTTACTACAGGTTGGCCATCAAGTTAAAATACATAAGCAATATTACTTAATTTTATTCCAGATTGAACGCCCTTGGTTACATCTCCTGAAGCAAGCTGTGGGTTTATTCAGCGAAAGTTGGAGACACAGTTCACCTGGGAAAGCATGCAGGACTCCTGGAATTACTGTGTTAATGCTTTAATTTCATTGCAATTTTGCAGAAGACAAATTATGCTGTACAATAATTCAAACATGTTGAACTTATGCAATGTCACTGAATAGATCGTATATTATAATGTGATATCAATAAATCATTTTTATACACATTTGCCTGTGTTTCTACCTTGCGTAATGACAACCATTGACAGATAAATGACTGCAATAAAGGAGATCATAAAGGTATGTGAAGGCTAGTATGAGGGCAAAGAATGGAGAGAACTTGCTAAACCTCTGTTTCCACACTGGTATAAGGAGGGGGCTAAATATTGACTGCCTAAGAAAGCTGCAAGGAACAGAAATGACATAACGGCAGGAGGACCCCCCTACTTATGGGGTAGGCTCCAGGAGATGTTGGTCGAATTCAGCTGTTTGAGGTTTGCTTCTGAAGCAGATGTGATCAAGGTTGGGAGGGGAAGTGGCCTGGAGCCAAAAGCAGGGCGGGTGAAGAGGCTGCTTCTGGGAAGAGGGACTCTTAGCTCCCCTGCTAATGGCATGTGTTCAATATGGAAAGAGAGAGCCAGGAATCAAGTCGTTGCAGGAAAGTAGCCTGGGAGGAGGCATCCAAGGATGCCTCTCCAGGGCTGGGTTCTGTGGCAGAGGCACACTTCCTTGAGTTTCTCATCTTTTACCTCCCTATCTCTTTGTACACATGTGATGGCATTTATTACTGGATACCTTTTCAGAATTTGTGTAGAGAGTGCAGCATAACATAGAGGTTAGGCACTAGCGCCAGCCTACCTAGGCACTAGCACTGCCACTTACTAATTCTCCTGTGACCTAATTAAGTCTTGAAGTCTTGGTTCCCTTATCTGTAAAGTGAAGATTATTGTTACTCCTTTCCTCAAATATTTGTTGGGAAGCTTAAATCAACAAATACCTATAAAATGCTTAGAATAGACTTCTAGCTTCCCAGTCTAGCATGTAAGAAGCTTGGAAGTCACCACTCTGTACTGTCAACAAGTAAAAATCTGAACAAACTGATAAAAAAAAAAAAAAACACCTCTTCTTAGATCCATAAAAGATGTGTGGTCACACAGCAAACTGCTGTCCCCTAAATTGGAGAGACTGGTGAATACAGAGAAATCCATGAGCACAACCTCTACTGGAACCAGTGCCAGAGTAGGAAAACCTGAACCGAAGTGACTTTTGTTCTTTTTTGTTTTGTTTTGTTTATAAGATTTTAAAGGTAACTCATCTTAAATGAAGTCAGTTTTTACAGGATTAATCTAAAGTAAGTAGCTATTGAAGGAGGCTCAGTATGGACAAGTCTTAAAGTTAAAAACTCCAGGGGACCAGAATTGAAAGAGGCACGTGTACCCTAATGTTCGTCACAGCACTGTTTACAACAGCCAGGACATGGAAACAACCCAGATGTCCATTGGCAGATGAATGGATAAGAAAGCTGTGGTACATATACACAATGGACTATTACTCAGCTATTAAAAATAATGCCTTTGAATCAGTTCTAATGAAGTGGATGAAACTGGAGCCTATTATACAGAGTGAAGTAAGTCAGAAATAAAAACACCAATACAGTATATTAATGCACATATATGGAATTTAGAAAGATGGTAACGATGACCCTATATGTGAGCAAAAGAGACACAGATGTAAAGAACAGTCTTTTGGATTCTGTGGGAGAAGGCGAGGGTGGGATGATTTGAGAGAATAGCATTGAAACATATATATTATCATATGTGAAATAGCTCGCCAGTCCAGGTTCGATGCATAAGACAGGGTGCTCAGGGCTGGTGCACTGGGATGACCCTGAGGGATGGGATAGGGAGGGNTCTGTGGGAGAAGGCGAGGGTGGGATGATTTGAGAGAATAGCATTGAAACATATATATTATCATATGTGAAATAGCTCGCCAGTCCAGGTTCGATGCATAAGACAGGGTGCTCAGGGCTGGTGCACTGGGATGACCCTGAGGGATGGGATAGGGAGGGAGGTGGGAGGGGGGTTCAGGATAGGGAACACATGTACACCTATGGCTGATTCATGTCAATGTATGGCAAAAACCACTACAATATTGTAAAGTAATTAGCCTCCAATTAAAATAAACTAATTAAAAAAAAAAATTCCAGGGGGACCCAGTCATAGAGGATCCCAACACTTCTGCGGGCTTTCCCTCCAGAAGCCTTACCAAATTTTCTTGGCGAAGATCAGAGAAAATTCCCCTAATGATTTTCTTGTTTTTATTATTATTAATTGATCTAAAAGATAGTAGTTTATTCAAAATAATAATGGCAACAATATATTTGATTGTGTATTTATATATCATGTATACATATATATATATATATATATATGCTTGCATAATAACAAAATGAAGGACAGCAGTGATATGAGGGACAGGAAGAAAGACTTTGGATTATTATTATAAGGTACTTGCACTTAAAAAAAGAACAAAGGTATGCTATGCCAGGAGATAAAATGGAATAATATAAAAGGATCAATTAAAAGCACAAGAAGCAGGAAAATAGCGAGAGAAAAAACTAGGAACTATGAACAAAGATAACAAATAGAAAACAGTAATAAATATGGTAGATAGTATCCCAACTATATCTAGTTACTTTGAATGTCAATGATCTAAATACACCGATTAAGGAAGAAATTGTTAGAGTGAATTGAAAAAAAAGATGCAAATATACTGTCTAGAAGAAATCCACTTTAAATATAAAAATGTATATAGATTAAAAATAAATGAGGACACCTTATCTTCGACAAAGGAGGCAAGAATATACAATGGAGTAAAGACAATCTCTTTAATAAGTGGTGCTGGGAAAACTGGTCAACCACTTGTAAAAAAATGAAACTAGATCACTTTCTAACACCACACACAAAAATAAACTTAAAATGGATTAAAGATCTAAATGTAAGACCAGAAACTATAAAACTCCTAGAGGAGAACATAGGCAAAACACTCTCCGACATAAATCACAGTAGGATCCTCTATGATCCACCTCCCAGAATACTGGAAATAAAAGCAAAAATAAACAAACAGGATCTAATTAAAATTAAAAGCTTCTGCACAACAAAGGAAACTATAAGNGATGGTAATGAACAGGGAGGCCTGGTGTGCTGCAATTCATGGGATCGCAGAGTTGGACACGACTGAGTGACTGAACTGAACTGAACTGAACTGATCCTCCTATAGAACAATATGCTCATTTTCATGGTTAGAATTAGGTTCTCTCTTGATTCATTTTCAAATCTGCATAAAGGCTAGCGATTGCCCTGGGCAAATAACTATATTTTGATTAAGTTAGTTGAAAGCTGCCCACACTCCCATGTTATCCTTCATTAGCGAGAACCCAGTCTCAAGACCACAAACAGCTGCATGGGAAGCTGGAAGATGTGGTCTTATCTGGTTGGCTACAGGCTAAGGAAGGGTAGGAGAATCAATTCCAGAAGAGAGGGTCAACCTGCACTCAATCATACTTCCCCATCCAAAATACAGAGCAACAGTAACCATCCTTGATTGCACATCTATCCTCCTAGTCCTGTCCTAGTTCCAGTTGCTTTGGATGCTATCCCCAAGCCTTGCACCAACCAGGCAGGAGAGACATCAATCCACTGTTGATGAANCCATCCAAAATACAGAGCAACAGTAACCATCCTTGATTGCACATCTATCCTCCTAGTCCTGTCCTAGTTCCAGTTGCTTTGGATGCTATCCCCAAGCCTTGCACCAACCAGGCAGGAGAGACATCAATCCACTGTTGATGAAAAAAAAATCAAACTCAATAACTTGAAATAACCTACCAAAGCTCACAGATGTGGTAGTGAGTGAGACCGGTAGTCTTGGTGTAAAGTAGTACAATGTTTAATACAACAAGCCCACAACATTTGGTTACCCTGGTTTTCATTATGTTTTCATATAATGGAAGGAGACTGGAGTGCCTCAAAATTTCAATATGATATCAAACCCTTTTATTAACTGCCATGAACAATGAGCTCAGTGATGAATATGTATAAGGTCTGCCCTCAGTATGCTTTGATTGTGTTTGTGCATGCTAAGCTGCTTCAGCCATGTCCATCGCCTTGTGATCCTATGGACTGTAGCACACCAGGCTCCTCTGTCGGTGGGTTTTTCCAGGCAAGAATACTGGAGTGGGTTGCCATTTCCTTCTTCAGGGAATCTTCCCAACCCAATGATCAAACCCACATCTTTTATGTCTTCTGCATTGATAGGCAGGTTCCTTACCACAAGTCCCACCTGGGGAGCCCATTGCCTGATTAGAATTTTTAACAAATAGAATAGTTACAGATATTTGATTTATCTCTATTTTATATTTGCTCACTGTGATGGTTGGTTTTTAATGTATCAACTCAAATGATCATAGGGTGCTCAGGTTAAACATTGATTCTGGGTTTGCATGTTAAGGTGTTTCTGAGTGAGACTAGCATCTGAATCAGCAGACTCAGTAAACTGCCCTCCACAGTGTGGATGGAAATCATGCAATCAATTAGGGCCTGGATAAAACAAGGAAGAAGAAGGNCATAGGGTGCTCAGGTTAAACATTGATTCTGGGTTTGCATGTTAAGGTGTTTCTGAGTGAGACTAGCATCTGAATCAGCAGACTCAGTAAACTGCCCTCCACAGTGTGGATGGAAATCATGCAATCAATTAGGGCCTGGATAAAACAAGGAAGAAGAAGGAGGAAGCTGCCCGTTTTCGCCTTCTGCCTGCCTACATCAGCTGAAACATCTCTCGTCTTCAGACTATAATTTACACCATCAGCTCCTCAGGTTCTTTGGCCTTTGTACCCAGGATACATAATTTTTATTCCTCAGTCTCTAGTTTGCAGGTCACAAAGCTTCTCAGCTTCCATCACTCCTGGTTCTATTTCTCTGGAGAACACAGACTGACAGATTTCCTTATTTCATGACTCTGAAGTATCTCAAGCTTTAGCTCTCTGGTCTTTATAGACTGATGTTTGCAATCAGAACCTTGCTTGATTGCACTCAGTGTTTGAACAGAAGAAAATATTCATTTCTATATAGTTATAATCAGTTATTCTGGATGTCAGTCTACACTAAACTGTAAAGTCTTTGGACATTCTTTCCAGTTAATAGCCAGCTCCTTTCATGACTCTTTCAATCACTGGTCATGTGAGCATATGCTGAGGCCTGGTTACTTTTCACAGATGCACAAAAATGTTTGAATGTGCTTTAAAAAAAGTATTGGTTCAGGACTAGAAATGCATTACAAAATTAAATTTCATAAACATATAATTGTATGCCTATGAAATGTAATACTTATATCTATCAGACATTTGTATCATAAACTAAATCCTACATAATTATACATAAGTGTTCTTTCATGGACCATATGATTGCACTTTAATATGATATGAGCTGAGGCTATAAAATCCAGTAAATAAAGCCCACAAAAATCTTCAAATGGCCCTGCCACCTCCCACTATCGGCAAGGAGAAGTCTTTTCTTCAATATAGGGGACAGAGAGGCTTCCCTGATTGCTCAGTCAATAAAGAATTTACCCAGGTTCAATCTCTGGGTCAAGAAGATCCCCCGGAGAAGGAAATGGCAACCTATTCCAGTATTTTTGCCTGGGAAATCCCATGGACAGGGGAACCTGGCAAGCTACAGTCTAAGGGGTCACAAGAGTCTGACATGACTTAGTGATTAAACCACCACATGAAACAGAGATGAATACAATAATTAAGTGCCTCATGTTCAGGATATTCTGGCCAGTTAGGTGTTATTGCTCAGCTTAAAGGAGAATGGTGTATGACATCAAAATTGTCCTAAGTGATCAATAAAAATAATTATAATATTTGTTTCAAGTAGACCTGAGTGACTACTGCTACTAGGGCATCCTAAGAATTATTTTACTAAGTTACTTTTCATCTTTAAAAGGAAGGAAGAGAAAATGGTATGGCAGAAATGGCAACAAACTGAATCTCGTGGATTTAGGGCTCATCCCCCAGACATGTTAATTTATCCCAGTAGCTTAACAAAGTCATTGCTTCATTCTCTGAGAAATAAGGATGTTTTACTAAATTAAGAGAACTTATCTTGGGTTCTATTGCTTATGAATAGTTTCTAAGAAATTTGTGAGCTATATGTACACTTTCTTTTTTTATAAACAGTATCTATACCATTGGCTTCCCTGGTGGCTCAGTGGTAAAGAATCTGCCTGCCAATTCAGGAGATGCAGGTTCAATCCCTGGGCCTGGAAGACCTCCTGCAGAAGGAAATGGCAAACTACTCCTGTATTCTTGCCTGGGAAATCTCATGGACAGTGGAACCTGGCAGGCTACAGTCCACAGGTCACAAAGAGTAGGACATAACTTAGCAACTAAAGACCAATGCATACCATTATTAGTACTGCATATTATTAAAAGGGGTTTGACCTAGAAGAAGCACGGAGTAGGTGAATATATGACATTCTATATGTGACACTGTATATGAGTCATTATATACAGAATTCTTTCAGTAGCATATATTTAGTAACTACTATGTTCAAGGAAAATAGGCTTACCTGTGTTATATTTATGATACAGATATCCAGAACAGAACATTGCAATGGAATAATTTAATGTTTATTTTCCAATGTTCTCCTTCTGCAATATCTAATTTCATGTGCTTCTAGGGGTAGATTCACAACCGAACCTAAAATGGCATCCCAGAAAATGTGTGCATGTGAATGTGACCATGAGCACTTATTCGTACTATTTGGTGTGCATGATTTCAGGGATGTGTGAGCAGGTNATTATTATATGAATAAAATTATAATACTTTGCAAGGTATATATTAGAAACAGATGTTTTCTAATAAATGGGTGAAAGTGAAATGTATCCAGAAAATAAGAAAAGCCAAAAGAGAAGTGAAGGTTGAAACATTTAACAAACAATAATATGAGGGCACCAATAAATTAGAAAAGACCTTAAGTCTTTAGAAAAATAAATGAAACTGGAATCTCTTAATCAGTCAAGTGTTAGTACAAGGAAAAATCTCTATATATAGCTGAAAGCAATTTTTGTCCTTCACCAAAAACACAAGAATCCATTCAATGTCTTGTGCTAAGCCTTCAAAAAACATTTTCTGGAAAGTATGATTTCTGTCCTTTTTTATTATTACTTCAACTTTTTGTGAGAGAATGTTCTTTAAAATCACAGACCAGTGACAATTTGTGAGTTCTTATTATTGAGTTCCACTTGCATTTAAAAAGCTAGGCTCTGGGGAAGAAATAACTGTAATTGGTCACACTGGTGTGTCACCTTAACAAAAATTCAAAACCACAAGATGCTCCAAATGACTTTGTGGCAAATAATAAATAAAGCCATTGTTATTCAGTGATGATAACATTCCTAAGAAAACACATTAATCATACCTTTCATGGGAGCATCTTAGTTTAAATACTGTGCAAAAAAATGTTTATTTGGCATGCTCTCTCTTAATTAAAAGATATCTTTCTAAAATTTATGTAAGCTCAGTAGTTTACACTCTCATCTGTATATTTCTCAGGAAGTGACAAACATAAGATAAGGACATAAATTAATTCATGCTAGAAAGAAGGAAGACTGCCATTCTTAAAAGGAAATAGCCAGCTAAGGATGTTAGATGTAATGTGTGTGTACTGAACTGGATATGTTGGAAAAAGACAAATGGGACATCTTAAAATTCTGACTCCAATTAAATAGCAGATTGGGTGTATAAAAAGGGTCTTACAAGGTCTCACTAATATTGCCAAATTTGGAAGTCAGATAGATGAATATAGGCAAATAGACCAAAGAGATATTCTGCATAATGAAATGGGTCACTCACTCCTTCCCAAAAGAATGGTCGCAATAAGCAGAAAATCAATGCTATCAGGATTCCTTATGAATTAGTAAGCAACCACAATAACTACTAAGACTTCTGTAAATACATTACAAATTTTAAAGAGGGAATGACACTGAATTAGCAGAGGAAACACATTTATTTTAAACTACTAAAAGAAACTATAATCAAGTTTCCCAAGATATTCCCAAGGGAGAAACTCAGGCAAGTAATAATGAAGAAAGAAAAAGTTAATGACAATAAAAATAATGTGAAAATGTGCTTTGAAATAAAATGGTGGAAAAGTAGATTACTCATTATTGAAAATTGATTTCATAAAGAGGAGTTAAACCTAAAGTGGGTTCTCAAGTAAACATTTAACATAATGCTTAACTGTGAAATAACAGAGTTAGTCCCATCAAAGTCAGCAAGAAGATTATATCTTTGCCCTGACCTTTTTAATATATTTTAGAGAATCCTGGCCAATGAAATACCATAAGAATAGACATGAAAAAAAAATCTTTTAAAAACATAAACATTTCTATTATTATGTGTAAATAAAACATTTTTCTTCCTTGAAAATGCAAGAGAAAAACCTAAAATCTCACTGATGTATAGGTTCTGTGGAATGTATAACAAATGCATATATAAAGAGGCATATACATGTATACAAATAATATACAAATAATATTTACATAGTTGAAATATATTACATGTTTTTGATAAATTAAAATCAATGAAGATATTATCAGTCTAAAACAGACTGCCAGTTTATTTCCCTAGGAAATCCGGGGTTATTCAGGATCAGCTTGAATTGAGAGCTCTCAATTCGAGCTCTCAATAGCAAGCCACATGAGAATCCCCCCACAGCAAAAGAGGAATACTGTTTTCATAGAGAGGAAAAAGAAGCTGATAGGGCTATAGCAAACCAGAATCCACGGTGTAAGGGTTCAGGGAAGACCAAGCCAAAATATGCCATCATGGTGTATTGATTATTTTGATTTAAAATTACTTAAGAAATGGACAACACAGAAAGGATACTCCATCCCTCTTTTCTATCTGAAAGCAGGTAATAAATCTCTCATGCAAAAGCACCTGGAGGGAGAAGGGCGGTCTAACCACCAGAGAAAAGAATTCAGAGGAGAAGCCTCTGTGAATGAACCTTGTCATTTCCTTAATTACTACCCCAAGTCTACATTCTATTTAGATTCTTCATTGAGTTGCAAAAATCTAAATTTCGTTGTTCTGTCAGTGTCTCAGAAATGTATCATTTCTCTTCGGAAAAGTTTAAAAGATGCCTCTTTGACCACTTCTTATGCTCTATTTCTATGAGACCTCTGTGTTCACAAAGTAAAATTTGTTTCTTTTTCTACTATTAATCTGTCTTGTGTCAGTTTGGTTATTAATCTAACCACAAGGTCTTAAGAGGGATAAGGGGAAAATTTCCCCTTCTCCAACCACTTTCACAACTTCTCCATTGGTGAGTTTCTAGAGATTTGTCCATCTTCTTCTTCCTAGTACAGAGAAGACACCCTGACAAGTGGAAGTTTCCCTTATAAAAGTAAATGTCCCTTATAAAAGTAAATGTCTCTTACAAAATGATAACTTCTTTTTGTCTTTCAGAGCTTTTCTTATATCTGAAAGTGGAAGTGTTACTCACTCAGTCCTGTAGGATTTTTTGTGGCCCCTATGGACTGGAGCCTTCCAGGCTCCTCTGTCTGTGGAATTCTCCAGGCAATAATAATGGAGTGGGTTGCTGTTACTTTCTCAAAGGAATCTTCCCAACCCAGGGGCTGAACCTGGGTCTCCTGCATTGCAGACAGATCCTTTACCATCAGAGCCACCAGGGAAGCCTTTTTGTCTAGGGTTTCTTAAAAATAATCAACTCAAAATAATCGTTATGCCAAAGAAACATATTTTAGGATGGAAAATTGTGCTTCCCTTCAGTGCGGTGTGCAATAATTCATGTCAATAAATATATGATTTTAGTATATGTCATAAATAGGAGATGATTTACAGTAATCAGCAATATAATTATTTTTTCTTCCATAGAGTTTTACCTTATATCATGTCTATTTCATATTTTAACACTTAAAATTTAATTTTTATTTTGAATTGACAACAGAATTAATATATATATATANATAATTCATGTCAATAAATATATGATTTTAGTATATGTCATAAATAGGAGATGATTTACAGTAATCAGCAATATAATTATTTTTTCTTCCATAGAGTTTTACCTTATATCATGTCTATTTCCACTTAAAATTTAATTTTTATTTTGAATTCACAACAGAATTAATATATATATATAAAACTCTAGATCATATAAAAATCAAAGCTTATTTCTGGTTTCCTGGTTAAAATAAGGACAATCAGTGATATTAATTAGATACATTTGCAATGATTCAAGGAAAAATTGTGTAAAAAACAGACCAGTGTATACATTTATCTTGATTCTGGCTGAGCTTGTGATAAAAAATCTATTGCTTTTGGTAAAAAAAAATTAGAATTATACAAAATACAGTAGAAGCCAAACATGTTAGGCATTCAAATAACTAAATTTCTGGGAAAATGGGGTAAGTTCCTAGGAATGTAAGATAACATTTTTAACAAAAGAAAACTTTGGTTTTCTATTATTAGGAACTAGACTTCCATCCAGAGAATTATTTTGAAGATTGAACATGCCAATTTTGTGTGTAAATACAGCTGAAGTTTTAATAGTTCATAGGTCCTCAGAGTATTCACAAATTAAATATGGTTTAATTCTCCAAGCCAGACTTCAGCAATACGTGAAACGTGAACTCCTGATGTTCAAGCTGGTTTTAGAAAAGGCAGAGGAACCAGAGATCAAATTGCCAACATCCGCTGGATCATCGAAAAAGCAAGAGAGTTCCAGAAAAACATCTATTTCTGCTTTATTGACTATGCCAAAGCCTTTGACTGTGTGGATCACAATAAACTGTGGAAAATTCTGAAAGAGATGGGAATACCAAATCACCTAACCTGCCTCTTGAGAAATCTGTATGCAGGTCAGGAAGCAACAGTTAGAACTGGACAT
>SJYV01054831.1:642153-766645 GCA_006410875.1 Neotragus pygmaeus
GGGGCGGCGGGATTCAGCATTGGGAGCTCGTGTACACCTGTGGTGGATTCGTGTCGATGTATGGCAAAGCCAATGGAGTATTGTAAAGTAAAATAAAGTTAAAAAAAATAAATCAAAAAAAAAATAAATGGATGGAGAGAGATACACCATATTAACACTAACCTAAAGAAACTGGGAGTAGCTATATTATTTTCAGGCAGAAAAGATTTCAGAACAAGGTAAGTTATCAGAAATAATAGAGAGCATTATATAATGATAAAAGGGTCCGTTCTCCAGGGAAACATAACAGTCCTCAACACGTATGTGCCTGACAATGGAGCAACAAAATATGTGAAACAAAAATGGATAGAACACGAGGAGAAATAGATAAATCCACTATTATAGTTGGAGACATCGGCATGGCCTTATCAGAAATGGGCAGATCCAGCAAGCAGAAAAGCATAAGGACTTTCAACAATGCCATCAATCAACTGGATATAATTGGCAACTACAGATTAATATACCTAACAACAGACTACACATTTTTCTCAAGCTTATATGGAATATTCACCAAGATATAACATATTCTAGACCATGAGACAAGATAGACCATATTCCAAACCATAAAACACCTAACAATTAAAGGAATAGAGACTGTGCAATGCATGCTCTCAGACAACACTAGAATTAAATTAGAAACCAAAAACAGAAAGATAACTGGAAATCCCAAGGTGCATGGAGATTAAACAACACAATTCTAAATACATGAGTCAAAGAGGAACTTTCAAGAGAAATTTTAAAAAATTTTGAGCTAAATGAAAATGTAACTTAAAATTTGTACGATGAAGCAAGCCAGAGCTTAGGTGGAAATTTACAGCACTGAAAGCATATATTAGAAAAAGAAGATCTACAATCAGTAATCAAAATTTCCACTTTATGAAACTAGGAAAAAAACAAATAAAATCAAAAGTACACAAAATAAAGGAAATAAAACTTAAAAATAAAGAAATTGAAAAATAAGAAATCAAGAGAGAAAGCCAACAAAACCAAAAACTGGCTCTTTGAAAAGATCAGTAAAATCAATAAGACTCTAGCCAGGCTAAATAAGAAGAAAGAGAGAAGACACAAATTACTAATATCAACATGAAAGAGGGGATATTATTAAGTCCCATGAGCACAAAAGGAAAATAGATAAATATTATGAATAACTCTATGCCCATAAATTTTATTAATATAATCTAGATGAAATGGACCAATTCCTTGAACACACAATCTGTCAAAATGCACGTAAGGATCTGAAAGGCTTATATGTATTAAATTTCTATCAAAGAAATTGAATGAGTAAAAAATAAAATGTAGCAGTCCAGATGGGTTCACTGGTGAATTCTACCAAACATTTAAGGAAGAAATTATACCAATTCTCTACAACCTCTTTCGGAGAGTAGAAGCAGAGAGACTACTTCCTAACCCATTCAATGAGGCCAGAAGAATAAATACCAAAACCAGACAAAGACTTTACAGGAAAAGGAAATTATAGACCAACATCTCTAAGGAACATGGATGCAATTTTTGCATCCTCAACAAAATAATAGCAATATAAATCCCACATTGTGTAAAAATAATTATGTGCCATAATCAGGTGGGATTTATCCCAGGTTTGGGAGGTTGGTTCTACATTCAAAAATCAATTAATGTGGAAGGGATAAGTTGGGAGACTGGGGTTGACATACACACACTACAGTATATAAAATAGATGACTAATAAGGACCTACCACATAGTGCAGGAAACTCTACTCAATACCCTGTAATGACCTATATGGGAAAAGGATCTTAAAGAGTGGCTGTTTGATCCCTGTGTCAGGAATATCCCTTGGAGGAGAGAATGGAAACTGACTCCAGTATTCTTGCTTATAAAATCTCTCAGACAGAGGAGTCTGGTGGGCTACAGTCCATGAGGTTGCAAAGAGTTGGACACAACTCAGCACTATGTATATGTATAACTGATTCACTTTGCTGGGCAGCAGAAACCAGCACAGCATTGTAAATAAAGTATAATCCGACAAAAATGAATGAAAATCAATTAATGTAACCCATTACATCAATAAGCTAAAGAAAAATCATATAATCAAATCAACAGGTGTAGAAAAGGCATCTGACAAAATGCAACACTCAATTCAAACCTTCAGTAAACCAAGAGTAGAGGGGAATTTCCTCAACTTGATTCAAAAAAAAATCTACAAAAGCCTACAGATAGCATCATACTAAAAGCTTTCCCACTGAGAACAAGAACAAAGCAAGGATCATACTATAAGCTTTCCCACTTTTTTTCAATATTGGAAGTTCTGGCTAATGCAAGAAGAAAAAAAAAAGAAATGTATACAGATTGGGAAGAAAGAAATAAAGCTATCTTTGTTCATAGATAACATTATTATTTATGCAGAAAATCTGAAAGAATGAGTCACAACAACAGCAAACTCCTGGGACTAAGAATCTATTATAGCAAAGTTGCAGGATTTAAAGTTAATATAAAAGTCAATCATTTTCTTATATACCTTTAATGAAAAGCTGAATTCGAAATTTAAAAAACCCATAATATTATTTAATTCACCACCCTCCAAAATAAAATAGATTAAATTCTAAGAAAATAATATAAGATCTATAAAGAAAAATTACAAAACTCTGAAGAAATCAAAGTACTAAATATAGGACACATACTCCATATTTATGGATAAGAAGACTTAATACTGCCAAGAGGTAAGTTCTCCCGAATTTGATCTGTAAACTCAAAGCAACTGCAATCAAAATCTCATTGAGTTATTTGGTCTATATCCACAAAATGATTCTAGTGTTTATATAGAGAGGCAGAAGACCCAGAAGAGCCAACACAGCATTGAAGAAGAGCAGCGTCAAAGGACCGACACAACTCAACCTCAAGACTTGCTATAAAGCTACACTTATCAACACAACGTGGTACTGCTGAAAGAATAGACAAACAGATCGGTGGAATGTAATAGAGAGCCCAGAAATAGACCCACATACATATGGGGTCTGTACACAAAGCTAATCTTTGACAAAGGAGCAAAGACAATACAATGGAGAAAAGATAGCATTTTCAACAAGAGTCTGAAACAGTTGGACATCCACATGTAAGAAAAGTGAATCTAAACACAGACTTTATACCTTTTACAAAAACTAACCCAAAATGAATCACAGACCTATATTAAGGTCATAAATTATTAAGGTCATATATTAAAGACATAAAATGCTAAAACTGCTAGAAGATAACATAAGAGAAAGTCTAGATGACCCTGGGTTTGGCAATGGCAAAAAGCCATTTTAGATACAATTCCAAAGGCATGATACATAAAAGAATTAATAAGCTGGACTTCATCAAAATTAGTAGTTGCTCATCTACAAGACTGTCAAGAGAATGAGAAAATGCCCACAGGCATTAGTAGAAAATATTTGCAAATGATATATCTAATAAAGGACTATTATCCAAAATATACAAAGAACTCTTGAAACTCAGCCATAAGAAAATAAACACCCTGACTAAAATATTGGCCAAAGACATTTACCAGGCAGTATCCCAGGGAAAATATATAGATGGTAAATATGAAAGGATATTCCACTTAATCAGGGAAATGCAATTTAAAACAATGAGTATATGGAGCAGCAGGAACTCTCATTCATTGTTGGTGGGAATGAGGTATAGCTACTTTGGAAGAGAATTTAGCAGTTTCTTATAAAAATAAGTATACTGTTATCACATGATCCAGCAATTAGGCTCTTTGATATTTGCCCAAAAGAGTTGAAAACTTATGTCCACACAAAACTCTGACAACTATTCATAATTGCTACAAGATGGAAGTATCCAAGATGTCCTTCAGTGGGTGAATGGATAAACAGACTGTGGCACATCTAGACAAAGGAATATTATTCAGCAGTAAAAATAAATTAGCTATCAAGTCATGAAAACACATAGAGGAAACGTCAATGCATATTACTAAGTGAAAGAAGCAGGGCTGACAAAACTACCTATTGTATGATTCCAACTATAGGGCATTCTGAAAAAGGGTAAACTATGGAGACAATAACAGGATCAGTGGTTGCCAGCCATTAGAAGAGATGCAGGGAGCACAGAGGATATTTGGGACAGTGAAACTACTGTGGTACTAGGGTGGTAGACTGTACCACTGTATTATAAAAATACCTGAACCCGTAGAATGTACAAAGGCAAGTTCAGTTCAGTCACTCAGTCATGTCCAACTCTTTGTGACCCTATGAACCACAGCACACCAGGCCTCCCTGTCCATCACCAACTCCTGGAGTCCACCCAAACCCATGTCCATCAAGTTGATGATGCCATCCAGCCATCTCATCCTCTGTCGTCCCCGTCTCCTCCTGCCCTGAACCCCTCCCAGCATCAGGGTCTTTTCAAATGAGTCAGCTCTTGGCATCAGGTGGCCAAAGTATTGGAGTCTCAGCTTTAGCATTAGTCCTTCCAATGAACACCCATGACTGATCTCCTTCAGAATGGACTGGTTGGATCTCCTTGCAGTCCAAGGGACTCTCAAGAGTCTTCTCCAACACCACAGTTCAAAAGCATAAATTCTTTGGCACTCAGCTTTCTTAATAGTCCAACTCTCATATCCGTACATGACCACTGGAAAAACCATAGCCTTGACTAGATGAACCTTTGTTGGCAAAGTAAGAGTGAATCTTAATGAAACAATGGTCTTCTGTTGATAATGATGTGTCAACATAGGCTCATCAACTGTAACAAATGTACCATTCCAGTTGTTGTTCAGTGGATTAGTCATGTCCAACTCTTTGTGACCCCATGAACCACAGCACACCAGACTTCCCTGTCCTTTGCCATCTCCGAGAGCTTACTCAAACTCATGTCCTTTGAGTTGGTGATGCCATCCAACGATCTCATCCTCAGTCACCCCCTTCTCTTGCTGCCTTCTTTCCAAGCATCAGGGTATTTTCTAATGAGTCAGTTCTTTGCATCTGGTGGCCCAAGTACTGGAGCTTTAGCTTCAGCATCAGTCCTTCCAATGAATATTCAGAGTTGATTTCCTTTAAGACTGACAGGTTTGATCTTCTTGCAGTCCAAGGGATTCTCAAGAGTCTTCTCCAACACCACAGTTCAAAAGTGTCAATTCTTTGGCACTCAGCCTTATTTATGGTCCAACTTTCACATCCACACATGACTACTGGAAAAACCATAACTTTGACTATACAGACCTTTGTTGGAAAAACAATGTCTCCGTTCTTTAATATGCTGTCTAGGTTTGTCATAGCTTCTCTTTCAAGGAGAAAGCATCTTTTACTTTAATGACTGCAGTCATCATCAACAGTGATTTTTGGAGCCCAAGAAAATAAAATCTGTCACTGTATCCCCATCTATTTGCCATGAAGTGAAGGGACGAGATGTCATGATCTTCACTTTTTTAATGTTGAATTTTAAGCCAGCTTTTTCACTCTCCTCTTTCACTTTCATTAAAAGGCTCTTTAGTTCCTCTTTGCTTTCTGCCATAAAGGTGGTGTCATCTGCATATCTAAGGTTATTGATATTTCTCCTGGCAATCTTGATTCCAGCTTGTACTTCAGCCAGTCCAGCATTTCCCATGATGTATCCTGTATGAAGTTAAATAAGCAGGGTGACAATATATAGGCTTGATGTATTGCTTTCCCAAATTTGAACCAGTCTGTTGTTCCATGTCGGGTCCTAATTATTGCTTCTTGATCTGCATACAGTTTTCTCAGGAGGCAGGTAAGGTGGTTTGGTATTCCTATCTCTTTAACAGTTTTCCACAGTTTGTCATGATCCACACAGTCAAAAGCTGTAGCGTAGTCAATGAAGCAAATGTTTTTCTGGAATTCCCTTGATTTTTCTATGATCCAATGGACATTGGAAATTTGATCTCTGGTTCCTCTGCTTTTTTTAAACCCAATTTGAACATCTGGAAGTTCTTGGTTCACATGCTGTTGAATCTTAGCTTGGAGAATTTTGAGGATTACTTTGCTAGCGTGTGAGATGAATGCAATTGTGTGGTAGTTTGAACATTCTTTGGCATTGCCTTTCTTTGGGACTGGAATGAAAACTGAACTTTTTCAGTCCTGTGGCCACTGCTGAGTTTTCCAAATTTGTTGGCATATTGAGTGCAACTCTTTCACAGCATCATGTTTTAGGTTTTGAAACAGCCCAGCTGGAATTCCATCATCTTCACTTGCTTTGTTTGTAGTGATACTTCCTAACGCCCACTTGACTTCTCACTCCAGGATGTCTGACTCTAGATGAGTGATCACACCATCGTGGTTATCAAGATCTTTTTGATCTTTAAAAAGATCATCAAGATCTTGTTTGTACAGTTCTTCTGTGTATTCTTGCCACATCTTCTTAATATCTTCTGCTTCTGTTAGGTCTATACCATTTCTGTCCTTTATTGTGCCCATCTTTGCATGAAATGTTCTCTTGGTATCTCTCATTTTCTTGAAGAGATTTCTAGTCTTTCCCATTCTATTGTTTTCCTCTATTTATTTGCACTGATCACTGAGGAAGGCTTTCTTCTCTCTCCTTGCTATTTATTCTTTGGAAATTTGCATTCAGATGGGTATATCTTTCATTTTCTCCTTTGCCTTTTGCTTCTCTTCTTTTTTCAGCTATCTGTAAGGCCTCCTCAGACAATTTTGCCTTTTAGCATTTCTTTATCTTGGGGATGCTTTTGATCACCACTTCCTGTATAAAGTTATGAATCTCCACCATAGTTTTTCAGGCCCTCTATAGATCAGATCTAATCCCTTCAATATATTTGTCACTTCTGCTGTATAATATTAAAGGATTTGATTTAGGTCATACCAGAATGCCCTAGTGGTTTTTTCTACTTTCTTCAATTTAAGTCTGAATTTTGCAATAAGGAGTTCATGATCTGAGTCACACGAGTTCATGAGCTGAGGTGATCTGAGTCAGCTCCTGGTCTTGTTTTTGCTGACTGTATAGAACTTCTCCATCCTTGACTGCAAAGAATATAATCAATCTGATTTTGGTATTGATCATCTGGTGATGTCCATGTCTAGAGTCATCTCTTATGTTTTTGGAAGAGGGTGTTTGCTATGACCAGTGCATTCTCTTAGCAAAAGTGTTAACCTTTGCCCTGCTTCATTTTGTATTCCAAGACCAAACTTGCCTGTTACTTCAGGCATCTCTTGTTTTCCTACTTTTGCTTCCCAGTCCCCTATGATGAAAAAGATGTTGTTTTTGGTGTTAGTTCTAGAAGATCTTTCAGGTCTTCAACTTCAGCTTTTGCTGCACTAGTGGTTGGGGTATAGACTTGGATTACTGTGATATTGAATGGTTTGCCTTGGAAATGAACAGAGATCATCCTATCCTTTTTGAGACTGCACCCAAGTACTGTATTTTGGATCCTTTTGTTGACTATGAGGGCTACTCCATTTCTCCTAAGGGATTCTTGTCCACAATAATAGATATAATGGTCATCTGAATTAAATTCACCCATTCCGGTCCATTTTAGTTCACTAATTCCTAAAAGGTTGATGTTCGCTCTTGCCATCTCCTATTTGGCCACTTCCAATTTACCTTGATTCATGGACCTAACATTCCAGATTCCTGTGCAATATTGTTTACAGCAATGGACTTTGCTTCCATCACCAGTCACATCCACAACTGGGTTTTGTTTCCACTTTGACTCAGCATCTTCATTCCTTCTGGAACTATTTCTTTGCTCTTCTTCAGTAGCAACCGCTACTGGGTGTTCATCTTCAGTGTCATATCATTTTGCCTTTTCATGCTGTTCATAGGGTTCTCAAGGCAAGAATGCTGAAGTTGTTTGCCACTTCAGTAGGAATATTTATAATGGGGGAGGCTATGCATATGTGGGAGCAGGGGATATGTGAGAAATGTCTGTACCTTTTGTTCAATTTTGCCATGAATCTAAAAGTACTCTAAAAAATAAAATCTATTTAAAGAGAAAAGAAAAGAACAAAAATAAGAATAATGATTGCTACTCAAGAACAGTATATAGGATTCAGTAAGATAATGGATGTGAAATATTGAGCACAATATCTGGCACATAACAAGCACTCAATAGATTTTGAAAAATCCTTAGAACAGTAACTTACAGATTTACCCTCTCAATGCAGGTTAGATATTACTTTTTTTTTTTTTAGTGATTCCAATTGGTCACTTCATTCATTCATTCATTTATTCATCTACAATATCATTCACTTCTTTGGTCTTTAGTGAATATCTATGAGTGCTTCATCTACACCAGACACTGCTAAGTGTGGAGGATGCAGGGCTAAAGGAACCTGGTTTTTGCCCATAGCAAGTACTAGTCTAAGATGGGGAGAGATGACCCAGATGACTTTAAGCCAAGTGGTCTAAAAAGACACAGTGAAGGGAGTCGTAGATGAAGGAGACGCCAACTGTGTTTGGGTGCAGCAGGTTGGGAGGGAAATGGAGAAGGTTTCTCAGAAGAGGGAACATTTTCCTGGAAAGCACATAAATGTATGCATGGAAATGGAAAAAAATGGATCCTTTCCTGTATAACAAAGCGCAGGAAAACACTGACAAAACAACCACCTGCTCTGTGGCTGGTTAGGCTCCTGAACAGTTCCTGCTGGTTTTCACTCCAAGTTCAATTTCTTCAATAGATATAAGGAATGTTTACTTTTCTTGAATTAATTTTGATATTTTGTGTCCTTTAAGGAATTCATTTTATCTAAGTTGCCTGACTTATTGACAAAACATTGTTCACATATGCCTCCATATCCTTTAAATAGCTGTAGCTTTTCTCATGATATTTGTAATTTGTATATTGTTTAATTTTTCCCAGTCAGATTGGCTAGAAATGTATCAGTGTGATTCATTTCACAAAAACCATTTTTAGCTTCACTGGCCAATAGGATGTTTGCAGAAGTGAAAATGTATAATTTCAACTTTTGACTTTCAGATTGTCCCCTCGATGGAGAAGAGGGTGCCCATCGATTTGCCTTTTCTTCCTTCCTGCTGGACAGCCTGCGGCTTTTGCCTTGAGCTGTAACAGTCACCTGGAACCGGTAAGTGGAAGCTACATGTGGAGGATGACAGTGAGGTAAGATAAGGAAGCCTGGGTCCCCCTAACTGTTTCCCTTGGCTCTTATACAAGAGCAATTAATGCCCATCCTGTTTAGGACCCTGGCTGTTTGGGTTTCCCTGCTGTGGTCCTTGAGCATAGATCCTAACCAAAGAAGCAAGACCACCTAATTTTGGGGTTCAGCCAGCAGGCCCACTGCATCTCACACTTCAGTACCACCTCTAACTTTAAGTCTACCAGAAATAAATGTGGTGCTGAGGCCTTGGCCTGCTATCACTTTGTTTTATTGTTAAATTCTTCAGAAGCCAAGTTGCGGAGGGGTGTTTAGCTATCGCTCTAAGACACATGTGCTTGGGGTTGATTAGAAATTCTACGTGGACTTTTCCCATCACACCTTAGGAGATTTCCCTGAGGATGGAAACTCAAAGGCAGGGTCAAGCTCTTGTTGATTTTTCATCTCCCTGGAGAGAGACTGGCAGAAAGGACACACTCAGGAGATCCTGGCTGATGCTTGACAGAGTTAAGATCTGGGACGGGCCTCATGGAGATGGGAGGAAATGGAAACCTCTGGATTTCTTTGTTTCTGATAGAAACCAGAGCAGAAGTATGTCTATTTAACCCTGCCCCTCCTCACTCTGAACTGGAGCCCAGCCCCAAGGGGCACATGAGAGAGGCGCAAAGCTTCAAGAGACGAGACAAGCTTCCCCCTCCACAGCTCAGAGCCTGCTGTCCTGCAGAGAATGGGAGGCCCAGCTGCATTCAGACACCAGAAACGGACCCTGGTGAGAGCTCCTTGACGCTGGGAGCAAACATGGACACAAATTCTGGTGCTGACTGCCCGCCTGGGGAACTTGAATTGAGCAGCTGAGGCTGGACCAGGTTGAGGTGAGAAGGGGGAGAGGAGGCAGCTGGGGCAGGGCAGTGGAGCCCACAAACGGACTGGCCTCAAGCCATCACTATCGGACCACACTTCCAGTGCAGTTAGAGATAGAGGAGAACTCTGGGGGCTCAAATATCGGGGGAGACACAGTGCAGAAATTCTGCATTAACACTGCAGCCATGCAGTGGGCTTCCATGGCCATACTACATCAGCAGCAGTGAAATGGAACTTTATGGCTTTTCTCTAAATTTCCTCTCTCCCTGCTCCAGCTCTAATGGATCAAGCAACAAAAGAAGGAGGAGGAAGTAAGAGGAAGGCATGGACAGTGCTTCGTACAAGCCTGGGTCAGGCCCGAGTTGAGCATAGGGAAGAAACTTTGAGCTGGATGTGAGGCTGAAGCTTCTGTTTAGATGGGACTGGTCCCTTATGTCCCAACAGTGAGGCATGATCACCAAAATGAGGTTAGTCAGCACTGGTGACGGAAGGCTATGGGATCTGCTTGGGGTGATTTCAAGGGGCACAGACTGAGGAACCACAAGAGCATGTGTGAAGGTAGAGAAGGTTCCTGTGGAGTTAGCATTGCTTTGGCCGGAAGAGGAGGAGTTGGCACAAGTTGGGGTGAGCCCAGGGTGAGCAGAGGCTGGGCCACCACCCACAGCTGCTCTGCAGAAGATTCCAGTGAAGACTGAAGTCCCTTCTCACTCTGATGCCTGTAGAGGGTCCTGGAAGGGTTCACTTTGCCCCACAATGTCTGAACCTGCCTAGACAAGTCACTCCCTCCCAAAGCAGTCAGTTGATTTTTGGACATCATCTTAGTGCAGTTTCCTAAACTGACTTGAAATGTCTCCTTAGTTTTGCACCTGGAGACACAGGGAACCAGCCCACTCCTTTTGGATGTTGGAACGTAGAGAGCACGGCTTCCCCAATGCCATCCCTCCTCCAGAAGGATATGGCCCCAGCCCCACTGTCTCCTTCTCCACCACCTTAAGTGAAGCAGCAGTCTTGTAGAGTCAGTGCTGTGTGATCACACTCTTTTTAACGTTTATTTTGAGGGTAGTTGTGAGTGTCACAATGGATGGCTAACCATCATACCCCCCACCTCCACAATGTCCCAGGGGAGGAGCAGGAAAGTGCCAACTGCAGGCTGGGGATCAGCACACAGTCCAGGCCATCTTCTCCCCCAGTATCCATTTGGAGAGTCGCTGGGTCAGGTGCCATCCCATGCCCACAACATTGAGGGTATGAGGGCTGACAGGGCCATGGGGCTCACACACCAGGCAGCATCGGGGAGAAGCTCAGGGAATGTGCAAAAGTGATCAAGTGATGGGCCAGGGTGGAACCAGCCCAGCCTGGCAGCAAGGAGGGAGTGTATGCTGGAGGCTGGAGTTCCGGATCCAGGGACGGAGTGAGTTTCCCAGGCTGGATAATGAGTATGGCAGGGGCTCACTCCACAGACAAGTCCTGCCTGCTCCGTGTTCCCAAGTTTGTATGGGGCCCCCTGGGCCCATCATTCAGCCACATCAACGGACAGCATGGCCTTGATCGCGGGGAACTTGTTGCAGGAGAAGTTGGCAAGGAGCTGCTTGGTGCCACTCCGGGTGGGCAGGATCTCAAAACGCACGCGGGACCGCTCTTTGGGGCGTAGCGCTGGCACGCTGATGGGGAAGGGCAGGAGTCAGTGTGAGGCCTCAAGTCCTGCTCTGGTCGAGGTCACTGCTCCTTCAACTCCCTCTAGCTGCCACCCTGGGTCATCGAGCCCCTTCAGCCCTGGGACCTCTCAGCGGGGAAGGTAGGGGTCCCATGAGCTCCCAGATATAAGGATCAGCTCCAAACACTGAAGACCTGGACTTCTCTGAAGTTCAAGTTGGTGAACCCCTAAACCAAATGCAAGTGTGCATCCCTATGGGCAGATTTCCAAGTTCAGAGGCTAGCAGAGTTCTGTCTACCCTGCCTGGGGTTCTGGGGAGGTCCCTCTGACCCCCTCCCGCCATCCCCTACCAGCCCTTCAGTGTGGGACTCACTCGATCTTGAGGCTGCCCAGCAGCAGGCCGCTGCCCTCCACCATCAGCACGCAGTCCTTCACCGGCTCATCCAGTGGGTTGGAAAAGAGCATCTGCACGTTCACAGGCTTCTGCACCCGGGCCTCGTCCAGCACCTGCAGGGAGAGGGCTTGACAGTCAGGGCTAGACTGTTCATCTCATCTGCCCTTGAAAGCCAATGGGGCAGTGCCTGAGACTTGGTCATGGGAAAGATATCACTGGGGACAAAGGAAGGGAGGACCATTTGGTTTAGTCCTCCTAAGCGCCAGTGCCATCCACGCAGGGGGTTCCTAAGAAATTGCTGTCATCCCCAGGCTACAGACAGGACACCCAAGCCCAGAGGGAGAGGCGGCAGGTTGAAGCAGCTGAGAGCACTTAACTTCCCAGCTGGGTTCGTGGGCCCTTTCTCAGTTCATCTAGGGAAGGGCAGCCCCCACTTCCCAGACATGTGGTCTGCACAGGGTCCTTTATCGGGGGCTGGTCAGAGAAGCAACCTGGACTATCTGTTTGCTCCAAAGATGAAAGCTTGCATTCCTGCCGAGAAGCAGCCAAGCCTGGGCAGATGTGTCACCTCCCTGGGCCTTGATTCCCTCCCTGATAAAGAGGGCTCATCCCTCTCCTCCTCCTTCCTTGGACTAGAAGGGAACAAATGAGATCATGGATGCAGAAGAAGGTGCTTTGGAAACAGAAGCTGAAACTAGGTGATGGGTGGGGTTTTCTTTTGAGGATCCCTAGAGGTAGCTGCTTTTTGCTCATTTGGTTTTCCTTTTTGCTGCCACCAATTCTCCCTGCAATCCTTTTACAGTAACAAATCTGCAGTTCAGATGGACTCAATCACTGAGAGATTTCTGGTTCTCTTCTTACTAGACTTTGCAATGCCTGCCAATAATTTGTGCATAATTGAAATGTTTTAGAGATCATGGTCTATATCACAATTTCTCCCATGGAACTCATTTAAGTGTATGACATGATCTGAAGGGTGAAGCATAATTTTATGCCGTTGGGACCCAAGAATATATATAAATCTTGCCATATTTTTCACACTGATATTCAATTTGAGATTTTCCTATATTTGTTTTCCTTTCTTTATGGCTGCTTACCACTCTATCCTATTGACCTAAATCTATACATATGCCCAAAGAAGAGGATAAGAGCCACCCCAGAAACTTGTGTCTGATATTACCAGTAGATCACAGGCCAATGTGAAGGATCTCAGCCTTCGAAATAAAGTTCAGATTGTATGATCTGGTTCAGAAGTCCCCAATGCCTACTCCCAATCATAAATAAGACAGTAGGGTGTTGCCCAAATTATTATCTTCTCATACAGATCACCCACGTGCCCTGCTCTGAGTCAGCTATGCATTAATTCATTCAATCACAATTAAATCGTCTTGATTCTCTGAAGGCTAAAGTAAAGGAGAAGTTGTGTTAAGGGCAAATTCATACAAAGATGTCCAAAAGAAGAAAGAGCAGATATTTTGTAAAAGGATTAAATAATTTCCAGGCTGTGTGTATTCTGATTTCCTTTTAAAACATGTTAGATTCTCTTGAAAGATGAAGCTGATTTGATATGGACACCTAAAAGATGTAGAGCAAGATTTTGAAAAAAGAGAAAGCTATAACCATGTTTGAGGATTCTGGATAAGGGAATATAATGGTGGAGACACTAACTTTATCAGATACTGATAACTTTCACTCAGAATGTTTCATTTCACAGCCTCAAAAAAGGCAAATGGCACTTGCTCCCTGTCATTCTACAGGGGTGCGGCATGATTCTTGGAAACACCCTAGGAAACAGGAAAGGCTTCTACAATCATGGATGAAAACTTGCTGGGTAGGAAAGAAGGCAAGCCCAAAGCCCAGAAGCTCTGTTTGGTCCTGCTCGTGGAGGGGCCTCTTTCTGTTTCACAACCTCTGTGAAGGGCCGAGAACAGGGGTGGCTCCATCTCCCTAACCTTGGAGATGATGGATCACTCTGGCTTCCATTCTGAAGCACAGCCCAGACTAACAGGACAACGAGAGAGCTCTATTTCAGGCTAGTGTCAAGGAGCAGGCCCTGGGTCCCCCTGCCCTCTGTCTGACATCAGGAATCCCCGAAGCTGGGGTGTAGCTTAGGGAGAGTGGGACGAGGGCAGTCACGAGTTACTCTAGAAATCTGGGGCTAGGGACACTCGTGACATTGTGATGGAACAACAATAACAAAAAAGGCAATTGCTGTCTAGACTGCTGGGGCAGATGGTGCTGCAGACTTGTGAGGAGTCTGACCTATGAAGCTCCTTATGGGGTCCCAAGGGAAGACCCCATCTTCCTCATCCACTCAGCTGCCTGTCCTTGCCTGCCAGCCCCTCATCCCTAGATTTGTGCTGTCTGGCTCTGGCCGCCTCCACCCTGGGCTGAGGTTGGTGTGGGTAGGGACAGGCTTGGAGTCAGCCCCATATTTCCAGCACCAGTGCTGAGGAAGGGACAGAGTGGCCCCAAGGGCCTCCCACAGACCTGTGAGAGCCCACATGCCTGCATTCTTGAGAGGGAGCCTGGGAGCAGAGCCTGCTGCCAAAAAAATGAGGCATCCTCATTATCAACTACTGGGAAGATGCTGCTGCTGGGTATGGACTGGCCAGATGTCCTGGAAAGGGCCTGAGGTCTAGCCCTTGCTCTGGCAGTATTTGGCAATTCTTTTCTCTCTGGGTCTCAGTTTACTCATGTGTGAAATGGAAGGGCATGAAAGCTTGAGACCAGGTTTCAAAAGGCTACACTTCTGTAACTCTGGGGTCTAGAGTCAGGAGATGCATGTGAGTTATGCCCCTTTCTGATTTGCTCTACAAATGTGTCTGGGGGCTGGGCTGTGGGTTCCCTGAAGGCAGGACCCAGCCCTTGAGGTCTTCTGTGATTCCTGAGCCTAGCACAGCCCAGGACACAGCAGATGTTCAGAGCGAGTGAGCTGAAGAGCCCTCCAGCTGCTCCTCAGCTGGCATCCCCAGTGGGTCAAAGAAGCCGCAGGGGAACGTGCCCATGGATCCCTCCAGAGAGGGAGCAGGGGCATGCTGTGCTGCACCACTGGCAGGATCTTAGTTCCTTAACTGGGGATTGGACCTGCACCCTCAGCAGTGACAGCATAGAGTCTAACCACTGGACCACTGGGGTTTCCCAAGGACACTGCTCTGAGCAGAACTCTTGGCTGATCCTTTTGGCAGAGGCTGGATCTGAGTTGGGCCCTGTGCTTGGCCTGTCGGCAGAGAGGGCTTTCCCCGTGGTCTGGGAGGGCTGGGCTAGCAGGGAGCAGTGCCCCTGCAACATCCCTGTACCTCGAGGGTCAGGGTGGGGTTGTCCAGGATGACGTCTCTCTCCACCACCACCTCAGGTTCGTCAGTGACCTGGCACACAGCTGTGGTCCGGATCATGTTGTCCGCCTTCAGGTACTTCTCGTACTGAGCATATGTGATCTTTACAGGGTGCTCTATTTCTGGAAGAAGAAACCAGGAAGCAGTGTGAGAGGTGGGGTTGGCTTCTGAAACCTTAAACGCTGATGCCAAGCCAAGTCAGTGTGGGCTGGCTGGGAGCACCTGCAGCCCAGGCTTGCTGGTGTCCTCCCTGCCGGGCCCTGGGGGAGCACCCACCTGCTCCACACCAGCTGCAGAGCAGGGCCCTGAGGCCAGGATGCCGGCTGGCTGGGCGGATTCCAGGAGGAGGAGCTCACGGGGGCTCAGACTTCCTCCCTGTCCTGGTAAATATCAGAGGGCAAATTTCCATCTAAGGGGCCGGGAAGAATATGAGTATTAACTCATTGCCAAATACAGAAAATAGTAATGATGGCAGCACGATAAAGCTAAAGAGGGAAGCCAGGGCCTGTCTACTAAGAGCTCAGTCCTCTCAGGTGACCGTATAGCCTGAGATCCTATTGCCACAGCATCAGAACCACCACCCTGCTTCTGGTCTCTCCTGCTTCTAAGTCACCCACACGCACCAGTCAGGTGGGCTTTAGAAGCACTTTTCCCCCAAATCATGTCACTCTTCTTCTGTGTCACCTGAAGAATCTCCTGTGGTCCCTCGCTGCCTCAGGAATAAAGTTCAGACCCCTCAGTATGGCCCTGTATCACTCTCTCCCTCAAAAGAATGTTCCTTCCCACAGTTCTCTTTGTCCTTTTGACAACACAGGTGGCTTACCACCTCCACGCTCTGAGTCACAAGGTCCCCTCAGATGGAAAGGCCTTTCCCAGCTTTTCTCCATTTCTCTGGCTCCTCTCCAAGCTTCAAGGCCCCTCTCTGATCCACTGGGAAAGCAAAGGGGGGCCTCGCCTGCCTCTGGGTGCTCTTCCCCTCCCTCATACAGTCATGCTAGGTGGTTGGGGGGTGCCCGGCACCTACAGGTCACACACTCCTTGAGGTGAGGCTGTAAGGAGGGAGCTGTCTCTGCTTTCAGCACTGGAGGGACTTACCCAGCCTGCCCCAAATATGGAGACAACAGGCCCTGGCATCGGCTGGCCCAGCTCCCTTGAACAGTGAACCCTGAGGCTCAGGAAAGGAGGGAGACTTAACAGGGTCATCCAGAGAGTAGGTGATGATGTCAGGACTCCAAGACCATTTTGCCTGCTTCCTCCTGCCTTCCCATTTAACTCTGTTGCTTCTTGCAGAAGTACAGCTTTTTAAAAAAGCATTTCCCTCACATAAATTATTTTTGGCCTACAAAAATAGCTCTTCCCTTGAGCTTTGAAGGTAAATAACAGCCAGCCTTTGTTATAGGGAAGATTTCTGCTCAGTTCTGCCAGAAGACAGGTTGCTAGGGGATGCTGCCTCTGACAGGTGTGACAGCTCTCAGTTTCTCTGCAGACAAAAGTTTTTCAAGATGGGCTGTATAAGTAATCAGTTTTTATTAGTTCCTTATGTGAAGCAAATAGCCACCCCACCCTTATTAATCTGCTTTGTAAGTCCAGACTTTTCATAACAGCTTGAAGGATTTTGCCAACTTGGGCACACCTGCCTTCTAATCCTTCCACAGCCCCAGCCTCTCTCTGCTCCACCTGGTTCCCCTCCCATCTGTGCTATCCAGGAGAACCAACTCACTCTTCCTCCCAGAGGCTCAGGCCTCCAAGAAAACCCATCACTGTCACTGGAAATCAAGGAACTTCCCCCACCCACTGGCAGCTGTAGGGGAACACTGGTGGGAATTCAAGCCCTCGTGGTATATTGCAACCCTTCTAGGGTCAAACCCAGAAAGTGATTCATTGTGGGATGGGGGTAAGGTAGGGTGGGAGCTGGAAAGGGGAAGGGGTCGCAGCAGTAAAACCGAGAAAATGGGTGGTGACACTGGATTTCACATCAGGAAGTCCAAGACCAGGATCTGGTGTTGCCACCTACTAGCTATGACACTTAATCTTTTAAGTGAATCACAATCTCTCCAAGGCTCAGTTTCTGGCTCTGTAAAAGGAATGCTGAAATCTGTCCTTGTAGAAGGTCAAATGTGATAGTACATAAGAGTATATAAGGAAGCACTCTGCACACTGGGCAAAGTGGTATGTAAGGGATATTGTGGTTTGTCTTTAACTGCCAAAGTCCTCTTCCTTTCTCCTCCAGGGCATGAAAGTATTTTGGTTGGCACACCCCCACTTGTACTGCTTACCATGTGCTATTTCCTTCCTTAATCAGTTGATTTGGTTCCAATAGGAACTCTCCAACCCCAAGAGGATACCAGGTACCATGAGTGTGTGGCATCCCAGTAACCTACAGATTGAATTACCTTCGTCGGGATTCAGGGATTTAGTGACAGAGTCCTTCCACACCTCGTGTACAAGTGTGCCGTTGTAGACGATGGTCCAGGCTGTCATATTCACTGTCACTGTCTTTGTATCACTTGTTAGGTTTTTGAGCATTAGGATCAGGTTGACTTCTTTGCCCACCGCCAGTACACCAGCGACCTTGAACCTCCCAGAGATGCTAGGCTCCCGTTCCTCTCTTGCCAGGCTGCTTGCAGATGTTGCACTGAATGACGCTGTGGGTTTAAGTTTCCTCAAAGCCTTTTCAAATACTTGTCTTTCCTGGCTGGAACCTGTGTGGTGGGAAAAGAGAGAAGTATCTCAGAGATGTGGTGGCAATGTGAACAAAGAACAGTGCCCTGCCTGGAACTAACACTGCTTCTGCTGCCTGCACAATGATTCTAATCCAAGCAAGGGTCTGACCTCCCCCAGGTCTCCATTTCACCCTCCTTAACATGAGGCTCACAGCCCAGCTCTTCCAATCAGCTCACATTTCCATCGAGCTGTAGGGAAAGCTGCATAAAATACATAGCTTGATATTTTGCTTAGGTTAATTAGGTTAGATCCTTTCCTTCCTTCACTCTCTCCATCTCTCCCTGCCTCCCTCCCTCCATCCCTTCCTCCTTCCCTCCTTTCTTTCTTTTAATAAAAGGTCCTTTGTGAGACTTAAAGAACAAAGCATGTGTTAGTCGCTCAGTCATGTCTGACTCTTTGCAACCACGGCCTGTAGCCCACCAGGCTCCTCTGTCTATGGAATTCTCCAGGCAAGAATACTAGAGTGGGTAGCCATTCCTTTCTCCAGACGATCTTCCTGACCCAGAGATTGAACCTGGGTCTCCTGCACTGCAGGCAGATTCTTTACCATCTGAGCCACCAGGGAAGCCTAAAGAACAGGCTGATAATTTTAAAAATAACAAGTCTGAGCTTAAAAAGATTAGAAAGAGTTCATAAGTGAGAAAACTATGATTTAGAATTACCTCACTGAAAAAAATCCAAACCACTTTATCACGTTATTCTGCTTTATTTCTAATGATGCTTTGAGAATCGGAGAGGGGAACTTTTGTCTATGTCGGTTGACAAGAACTTCCCACAGTTGGTATGGTTTCCGGTTATGACTAGTTTAAATTATTGAGAGTTCAGGTTTCAAAAACACAAAGGCTGAACCACAGGATGGGTTGCTGCTGAATGTGATACTATAAACAGTCCCCAGAAAATGGCCAAAAAACCACGGCTCTTGGGGCACTAAGAGCTGATAACCAACTCCAAGCCTCTGAGCCAGGGTACATAAGTCTCCTTGTCTTGACCGGAAGATAGACCCACTGACAAGGAGAAGATGTTGACCTTCCAGTAACACGGACAGAGAAACACAAGGGAGAATGACCATGTTTACGCTCCTGCCCCTAACCTCCCCAACAAACCTGTGAAATTTTAAGATGACTTATTAGAAGCACTTTATCATTTAGTGAAATCTTTCCTATAAGTTACATGTAACAACTGGCAGAGACCCCAAAGACACCTAAGCACATCACATTAGAGTTAAGGTCCTAAAGAGGAGTGTCTGGTCCAAGTAGTTGGTAATCTGAGAATTAGGGGTGGAAAGAGGGCCAGTCCCCAGAAGTCTAGACCTGAAGTCTAGTAGTTCCTCCCACACACCCTGCTGAAAAGAAGGCAGGCAGCCAAATTACCCGAGTTGGTAGCTCCCGGTGGGCTGGGTTCCTTTTGGTGCCTTCCCATTCTCTAGCCAAGCTGTAAATCCACACCCAGGTCTGACGGCTGAGCAGGGAACTGAGCCTCTGTGCCCAGAACCTCGAAGCAGTTGTGTTTGCACAATGAGGCTCAGAGCCTAGATACCTATATAGGTCACCTGCCAGGCTTACTCAAGACTAAGCTTCCTGCTACTGTTTTTTCCTTTGGTGTTACTGTTGCGCAAATGCTTAGCAACCCATTTTATGGGCTTTTCCTCCCTGAGGCCATCAGACACAAGCTAGCATCATTAGGTAAGGGAGACTGGACAAAAACAGGTGGGGTGATCAGTCCTGCTGTCACACAAGGGCTGGGGCATTGCCAGGGGTCTGGCGGGGATCCCTCCACCTGGCTGTGGCCCCTCTTCATAGCTCAGGAGATTTGGCTGACAAGCCAGAGCCCCCAAGAAGTGGAATTAAGGTGTGACACTCAGATGAGGGGCCCCACAGAATCATACAACTGTATACGCAGTGCATTTAAAAAGTCCCTTTGAGAGGTCATTCCGATGAGGCTGCAGATATTCAAGTTGATAAAAATCATCACTATTTATTAAGTCCTCACTATGGGCCAGGCACTGCCCTTGACACTTTCTATACACTAGCTCATTTAAATCCCATTGAAGGGGGGCCTTGCTCTTCTCATTTTAGGTGAGGAAGTGAGGGATTAGAGATGCTAAGAATCGTGCTTGAGGTTGCACAGCTATAAGGGGTAGGGCAGAGTTCACCTCCTGCCTGGGGTTATCAGTTCCTTGGCCCCTACCCTGGTTTCTACATCAGAACACTGTTGAGAATGCTTGTCACACTCAAGCCTGATCCCCAGCCTGTGAGCTCTGGAGGGGCAGGCGCCCATCTGCAGGGTACTTCCTGGCCTCCTGGAGTTGAGCATGAATGGGCACTTGGGGAGGTCTCAGTACATGTTTATTGACTGAGAGAAAGGCCATCTGACCCCCGTGGGACGAATGGGCTGCAGGGCTACACTGGGGTCTAACGGAAAGCACCAATCTCATTACTCTTGTGCCTCCAAAGGACCCACACCCAGCAGCTCATCCACCTGGACTTGGAGCCCACCCTCCTGCTCAGCTTTCCTCTTTTGTATACGGCAGCCAGCAGCAGCAATAGCCATCCAGGGCACCGAACTGTGGGGTGTACTTTCAGGTACACATGGGTACCTTCTCAAGAGCACTTTTCTTGACACCTCAGAATCAGCAGTGAGGACCTGCTAAAGCAACTATTTCAAAGCGTTTAGAGTGACATGTCGATCCCATTAAGGAGTGACTGGCCTGCTAGAGCAAGCATTAATTCATTTTGGCCTATTTCTAAAATGAACATCACCTTCAAATGTAGAATTTTGTCACTATTGAGATTTCTCAGAGATATTAATTTGCTAACACTGAAAGCAACTTCTGAAACAGAGCAACACACACAATTTGTGTTAAAGGTGGCCTCCTACCAACTAGGCTTCTAGGTGCCTTTAGGGGGATAAGCACTCAAGTGGATGCTGACGATTTCAGGGACTCAGGCATTGTCCACATGGTGTAGGAGGTGTCCCCACCTCATCTGGCTTTCAGGGAGGCCACTGAAGCAGACAAATCAGTCCCCATGTGTCTGGGGACTGTCCATTTCTTTTTTCAGAGGATGTTTCCTGCTTGCGCTTCTTGGAGGCAAGGGGAGTGGACTGACAGAGACCCCTGGGGGGTCCTCTATGGGGGCCATGTTTCTCCCTGTGATGCTCAGTCATGGTGCTGTCATCCTAATGGTGCAATTGGCAAAGGGACACAGCTGGAGACGAGCTGGACTGACAGCTGCCTGAATCCTTCAGCGCATTTCCGCTGGCACTGTGTCTGCCCCTGATGGTTTTATCCCCACAGGAAACAGTCTGGGGAGCTGGGCATTAGACGCCAGGGAGCAGTCCTAACATTCAGGTACAGCAGGCTGAGAAAGCGCGAGGAGTACCAGCAAGTTTTCCTTCTCCCGCCTCAAAGCTGTCTTCCCACCGTCAGGCCCTGGGTGGCACAGCCCATCCAAGCCCCTCCTACCTTCTGGATACTTGTACTTTTCGGTGACATCCATGCGAGAGTTGCTGCCCACCGCCTTGGTACTGATGTATTTGCCGACGCTGTGAGTGTCTGAGGAATTCTTCTTCAAGGCACCATTCGACTCGTAGATCCATGTGATGCGGTCGGCATTGACCTCCGCAAAGATAAAGGGCATGTCGAAGTCCCAGTCCACATTACCCTCTCGGATAGCGATCACCGAAGCAGGGCCGCACTGGAACACCCCTGGGGACCAGGGTGCAGAGGTTGGATGTGTGCCAAAGCTGGGCCGCTCCGCAACAGCCTGCCTCATGGCCTGCTCCTCTGGGGGCCTCCCCACCGCCCAGCTCCCCTGCCTCTACCCCAAACTCCTTCAACCCTGACTGTCTGCTCTCCTCTTTGAGCACTCAGCAGGACCCTCTGGGGCTACTGTTATCTTGTGCAATAGCACTCTGGTCAGACTCCAGCTCCACAGAAGACAGCCCACTCCCGCATTCTGTAGGTGCATAATTTGTGCTAACCCCCTGCTTTCAGTCTGTTTCCTAAAGAGGAAAGTCTGACTGTCTTGTGCTCAGGGCTGCCTCTTTTCTACTCTCAAATCATTCTTCCCAAATCACCCCCCTATTTTGGAAGACTTCTTTGCAAACCCAGCCTACAGAGATGTCCTGCTTCATTGGGCTCCCAAGCCCTGACCATCACCTCCCTTCTTGAGTACTCAGCATAGCTAGCTCAGCCAGATATGTAGGTAGGTGGGTGGCTACATGGAGAGGTGGATGGATAGGTAGATAGATTCATAGATGGATGGGTGGATGGAAGGACATAAATGCAGATACAGGTATAGATACACAGATACAGTTTCCTTCATGAAGTGCCCAGATGATAAAAACTAAGTTACAGCAGAATAGAAGAATATTCCATTTGTGTTTATAAAACAAACACACACACTTTTATATGCCTGAAACAGTGACAGTGACTTTCAGCTTTTTTTTTTTTTTACCACGATCTCTAGAAATAAGTTTTTACATCATGGCACATATGTGGTCCTGAGACAAAAATTCCACAGGAAAATTCTTAATGTCCAATATGCTCTGATAGTTTCTTTTTCTTTCCTTTCCTTACTCCTTTCCATGCTTATTCTATTTCATTTCTTAAAACAATGGTCACAACCCATTAACTTGATTTTATAACCACTAATGAGTTGCAGTGAGAAGTTTGAATAGTGGCCTAGAAAATATCTGGAAGTTACCCTCCTCACACCCAAGTTCCCCGAATCTCATTGCTTCTGGTAGAGATGTTGCAGCAAGGGAAGGGGTAAGACTTCATTTTCATTGTAAATTTTTTAGGAATGATTTGAATTTTTAAAAACCATTTTAAACCATGCATATATGACTTTTATAATTTTTTTAAGTTTGAAATAAACAATTGAAAATGAAGGTAATGGACAAGAATGCTTTGGAGATCAGGGAAAGGACGAGGAAAGGTTCCTGGAGAGCCCAATGCCCGAGATCTGATGGGAGAGTGGCCATCAGGGGCGGGGAAGGGCCAGCCTGCGAGAAGGAGAGCTCAGCCTGGCGGGGGACACCCAGAAGGTGAGAGGGGTGTTGGGGGCCGGACCACAGAGGCCTGAAGCTGATCCAGGGAATCTGGGCTAAATCCCAAGGCAAAGGGACACGGAAGGTTTCTGTGCTGGGAGGGATGGGCTACTAGCGGCTGTGTGGGAGAATCACTGTTGGCAGGGACAGCTCCCTTCCCTATTGCCGGCCATGGGCCAGGGCCTTTGCAGCAGTCATGTGAGAGCAGGGATGGCAGGCATTTAAACAGCAGCCTGAACCAAGCCAACTAAGAGGAACATCTACTTTGAAAATACTTTTGTTTTAATCCCTGTCTGCACCCCCAAAGGCAGAGGAGATTTAGGTGATCTTGCTATGTCACTTTCCACCATCGTAAAGATTGAGAAGCCATGACTTAGAGCCAAACCCAGAGAAGGGGGCACCAGCAGGCTGATAGAAGAGTGGTTACCTTGGCTTCTCTCCTGAGGGGTGGCGTCCAGAACCTGCCATCCATTGTACGAAGGGCCCAGGTCAGGCCGCACAAACCAGGCTTCATTCCAGACGTGGAAATTCCTGCAGACAGAGCCACACACTGCAGAGCTTGGCCAAGGCCACGTGGCAGAAGAATGGCAAAGCGCCACATCCCTGGCCTGGCAGGGCAGTGCCCTCGCACTCAAGTGAGTTTATTCTGGGCCAGCTATTGTGCTAGACCTCGGCGAGCACTGTCTCCTTAAATTCTCACAGCACGGTTAAATGGGTACTCTTTTATGCTCATCTCATAAAGGGGGAAACTGAGGCTCAGAGAAGTCAAGCAGCTAACAAAGCAAAGTCAAAGTGTGGCCCCAGGTATGCCTAACTCCAAAATCACCGTGTTCTCCTGCCTTTCTGAGGGGCAGAATGGATCTCGGTTAGAGCCAAGACCCAGTGAGCAAACCCACACAGCTTTCTCTTGTGCATCCTGCTGGGGTACACTACTGTATTTCACGTGGGGTGAAAATGAATGGGGTGCAGCAAGAGTGACAGGTCTGGCTAAGAGCCACAGAGCCCTGAGGTTGAGGTCTGGATAGAAGAATGCACATGCCGATCCTGAAATGTTCTCCATCAGTGGAGCCCTCATCTCCCAGTCTGCCTGCTCTCAGCCATTGATCCCCGCCCTCACCAGGTGTAAAGTTATCCAAAGCTTTCTTCATTCTTTATTCTGCCCTCTATTCTCCTCCTCTCCAATCCCACAACAACCACATTAGCGTTGGCAGTTTGGGGTCCAACTTGGAAGAAAATGTAAGTCTGACATAAATTCAAGTTCTATTCAACTTGAAAAAAAATTTTCTTTTATATTCATGAGGTGGAAAAGGTAGTTTTAAGCAGAAAACCAGCTTCAAAATGATACATATGACTAGGTAAAAATATTAAGCTTTCATATACCAAGTAAACAAAGAGACTATAGTTCTGTTTCCAGCATGGAAGAATAAGCTCATAATGGATAGTCTCTTGTGCAAAAACAACAAACTGACAAAAGATAACTATCTGAGAGTAAACGAAGTAGGAGGATTTTGGAAGGGTGTCAAAACTTTGAGGAAGAGACTAGCATGGAGCGAGTTGTACTTTGGTGACCTTGCTCCTAAGGACAAGCTGCAGTAGATGTACAGTGCAGGGCAATAAAAGTCTCAGCAGACAGTCCGCTTCTTTCTGACCTGAAGAGTTAAGAAACAAACCCTGGGTTAACTAGAATCACTAGAGAGTGTGGCAGAAGTCTTGGAAAGGAGAGTCAGAAAGTGGAACACAGATTTGTATATTAGCTCTGCCTAAGCTTCTGGGTGACCCCTGAGCTAGGCATATACAAGGCAAACCACAAATAGTCCAGATAAAAATTTAAAAAATGAACTGAAACTTGGGCTGCTGCCTACCACAGGTGAGAGAGAGTTTGCAGTTTGAGTCTACCCCAGGTAGGCTCCTAAGACAAAATACAGAATCAAGACATAACCAATGAGCAGGATACAACCCCCAATTAATGAACATCCAAAGAACCAGAAAAATATCACTTATCCTCAAGGCAAAAGACAATCAACAGAAATTAACCCTTAGATAATGCAGATGTTAAAATTATTGGGTAAAGACTTTAAAGCAGTTATGATAATTATGACCAATGGAGTAAAGGAAAATATGCTCATAACAAATGAAAAGAAGAACCCTCTTGGCAGACAAATAGAAAATATAGAAAAAGAACCAAGTGGGTAATTGTAACTGGAAAAAAGCCCAGTACCTGAAATTAATTCAATGGATGGCTTACTAGCAGAATAGAGATAACAGAGGAAAGAGTAAACTTGAAGTCAGATCAGTATAAAGTATCCAGTCTGAAGAAGAGAGAGGAAAAAAGGTTGAAAAAAATCAATAAAATAGGGAAAATATATGCAACATGTATACTAGACAGTTACTATAATGAATATTATAAAGTATTTATGAATCAATAAGATACAAAAGAGTCTGTTCCCAGGTGGCTCAGTGATAAAGCCAGATTCTCCTATCTGCAATGCAGGAGACATAGGTTTGATCCGTGGGTAAGGAAGATCCTCTGGAGAAGGAAATAGCAACCCACTCTAGTATTCTTGCCTGGGAAATCCCATGGACAGATAAACCTGGTTGGCTGCAGTCCTTGGTGTTACAAAAAAGTTAGGAATTAAAACAACAAGACGCAAAAGAAGTCAAACATGCCAATAATGGACAATGAGCAGGCAATATTCATAAGCAATAAAAACGATCACTAAACATACGAAGATAGTTTTAACTCCACCACAATTAAAAGAAAATTAAGGCTGATTTGTGTTGTTGTATGGCAGAAAACAAGATAACATTGTAGAGCATTTATCCTCCAATAAAAAATTAAAATGACAAAGAGATATTATCACACCTATTAGACTGACAGAGATGAAAGCATAGGATGATACCCATTGCTGTGTGGGCAAACAAGCACTGTCATATACACTGATGGGAGTTTAAATTTGTATGACATCTGTGAAAAGCAACTTGGTAATCAGTGTGAAAAACCTTTAAATATCTACATACTTACTGAACCAGTAATTCCACTTCTAGAAATTTCTCCTATAAAAACCCTCACATACATGCACATGGATGTACACAGAAAAATGTTCACTTAAACATTGTTTGTAAAATAACGGAGGAAAAGTTTATCAATAAGGAGATGGTTAGATAAACCATCCAACAGAATATCATGCAGCTGTCCAAAAGAATGAGCAAAATCAATCTAGCATTTACGTAGAAGGATGTGTAAATTATATCACCAAGTAAGAAAAATGCAGATGGTGATTTCAGCCATGAAGTTAAAAGGCGCTTACTCCTTGGAAGAAAAGTTATGACCAACCTAGATAGCATATTCAAAAGCAGAGACATNCTGGAGTGGGTTGCCATTTCCTTCTCCAATGCATGAAAGTGAAAAGTGAAAGTGAAGTTGCTCAGTAGTATCTGAGTCTTAGCGACCCCATGGACTGCAGACTACCAGGCTCCTCATCCATGGGATTTTCCAGGCAAGAGTACTGGAGTGGGGTGCCATCGCCTTCTCCGAAGGCACTATAAGTGTCTCAATAGTCATACAATATTTCAAGGACCACCTGAAAATTATTTAGCCAATAATATAACATATTTCAGAGGATGTTATTGATTTCAAAAGTGCATATTTAATTTTTACTGAGTTCATTGTGTCCCCCCATATGCCAATACATTACCTAAAGGCCAAATCATCCTAAAACTGATAGTGAACTTTAACAAAAAGATCCCAGAAAATGTCCAGGAGCCATTCAAAGCAGATAGTGCAAGTGGAAGAAAGAGGTTAATTTACATGTGCATTCATTTATTCAGTGAATATTTATTCAGCGCTTTCTCTAAACCTGAAACCACTGTGATCTTCACTAGAGGTATAATGAATAATAAGACAATTATGATTCCCACTCTCTCAAAACTTGCAGTTTACCAAGAATGTGGACAAAATGCCATGTAGTAAATAGTAAGCTAATGTTACCAAATCCGAATTAGTTCTGCTTGCCACATGTCTGGCTATGAAGTTGGGAGACACAGTGCTGGGGCAAGGAATAAGTACTTTATCCCAAAAGCCAAGATTCTGAGAAGATGGTAAACTAGTATTCTAGAGAACGATCCTACCTAAGTCAGAATTCAGGCTTGTATTTGAATAAAGGGACGGGTGTGGTTGGTTGCTGCAAACTTCTTGGTATTAGGATTCTTTGTTCTTATAGCTGCCCACATAGGTCAGATTACAATGTTTCTGTAAACCTCCACTAAGACAGATGTGTTATTTTTTGTTCTACAGCTTTGTATCTCTGCTTCAAAAGAAAAGCATTAATACCCTTACAGTCAGAGTCTTGAGGATGGTGTATACTGTGTATTTCAGGCTATAGACAACATTGTTAACTCAAAGTAAAGCAATAGAATACAAAGGCTGAAGTAAAAGGAACAAATGTAATATGAAATCAGATGTGTCCTTTCTGTTACAATAAGAGTCCGTTCCAAATGCTATAGGAGCATTCAGGAAAGGCAAGTCAGGAAGCTTGTGAGAGGAAATCATGTAAGTAAATGAGCTGACAGCCTAGACCAGGAGAAGTGAACTTCCTTTTCTAGCAGGAGAAATGAAATATTCTGGCTGACCCACTCATTGAAAACAACCCAAAATGGTCTATTAGCTATTTGAAGAATCTTGTGTTTTTTTTACATGTGTCAGTGAACGTGAACAAAACTAAGTCCGAAAACTAGACAAAAATAAGAACTCAGAGAGATCAGCAGAGCAAAAAGCTAGTTTTTGCTCTAAGTGCATTCTCCAAGCAGGGTGAACTTGAGCTTCATTTTTCACAGACTTATATATACAGAGAATGGAAGACTTCCCAATGTGGTCCCCACAATGAGGAGAATCTAATAGGTCAACCATGAAGATTGAGCTTGGATACCCACAGTGTAGAGCAAACTAGAAATAAGCACACCTCGACTCTCTTTTTACTCCAGGAGACTGCAGATAAAGCTGTTATTTTTAATCTTAGCTCTGGGTGGAAGAGGAAAAAGACTCCCTTGAGAAATAGTAACTTAAGCCAGCCCCCCAAAATCTTAGAATTCTGAAAGCTCAAAATTTAGGTGATTCTACCCTTCCCTGACCCCCCCCCCACAAAATGCTAAAGATGAGATATTAGCTCAAATCAGTTTCAAGTTGGTAATGCTCTCCGTGACAGTAACAACTAAAGAAATAAAATACCACGAGTGAAAGCCAGCAGAAACAAAAGAGAGAATAATCAGTCCCCTAGACACTTCCTATATGAGAATTATTTAAAACAACGGGGCTTCCCAGGTGGCCATAGTGGTGAAGAGCCCACCTGCCAGTGCAGGAGACACAAGAGAAGTGGGTTTGATCCCTGGGTGGGGAAGATCCCCCGGAAGAGGGCATGGCAACCCACTCCAGTATTCTTCTGTAGAATCCCATTGACAGAGGACCCTGGCCAGCTATATAGCTCATGGGGTTGCAAGGAGCTGGACACAACTGAAAGGACTTAGCACAGCACATCGTTAACAAGTCAAAGTAAATAGAACAAGACTAAAAATATGTTTTGAGTGCAAAACTATAAAAAGTGACCTTGCAGATCTGAAAGTGAAAGTCACTCAGTCGTGTCTGACTCTTTGTGACCCCATGGACTATACAGTCTGTGGAATTCTCCAGTCCAGAATACTGGAGTAGGTAGCCTTTCCCTTCTCCAGACGAATCTTCCCAACCCAGGTCTCCTGCATTGGAGGCAGATTCTTTACCAGCTGAGCCACAAGGGAAGCCCAAGAATACTGGTGTGGGTAGCCTATCCTTTCTCCAACAGATCTTCCCAACCCAGGAATCAAACTGGGGTCTCCTGCCTTGCAGGAGGATTCTTTACAAACTGAGCAGTCAGGGAAGCCCATGCAGATCTGAAAATGTACCAGATAAAGTTTCTAGAAATTAAAAATAGAATAATTGAAATTAAAATCTAAATGGTTGGGTTTTGTGGCAGAGTATATTCAGCTGAATTAACAGAATTAATAAAATAGAAGATATATTCCAATTACTATATCTCTAGTAGCTGGAATGCAGTAAAGTGAAAGATGCAAAGTCATGGAGAAGATGAAAGAGAAATTAAGAGAAGTAGAGAATAGAGTGAAGTGATCTAGCATTTTCTAGACGAGCAGTGAAAGAATTTGTCATAAAGTACTAGCTATTCAAAAGAATCCAAGCTCTCTATTTCCAAAACACTCACTTGCGTTCCAATCAATGAACACAAGAATTATGTGTGCCTGTTCTAGACTGGTTCATAATACACCTTTCATGTATGTTCTTGCAGGTTCTTTTCTCCTTCTCATTGATTTCAGTAGAGATGCTTTTGAAAGCTATGTGTTTAAGAAGCAGTGCTCCTGTCAATTGGGTCCCTGACTGACCATGCAAAGGAGATTAACCCTGCCTAAATTATGAATTTTCTCATGACTGTTAAGAGATAACAAACATCTACTGTGTTGAGGCACTGCATGTTAAAACGTATAGTTCTGCTGACCACAGTGAAATTCTTAGAGATCAACAACAGAAAACTCACTGGGAAAAAAGTCATACATTTGGGAATTAAGAAGCACAGTTTTCCACTAATTGAAGGTAAATAGGTAAACAAACAAATTACAATGGAAAATAGACTATATTAAATTTAACAACAGAATTGCCAACATTTAACAATTTTTGACCTACAAAAATAGCAATTTTATGAAAATTAACCCAATATTTAGAAATTAACTATAACCAAAATATTCCTTTATTAAAAGTTGTGGGGATGTAAAAGCCATACCATAAGAAAATGTATAGCTTTCCAAACATTTTTTTAAAAGAAGGTTTGAAACTAAATATGTTAACCATTTAACTTGTGAACATAAGACTCAAAGAAAATAAAGGGAAGAAAGTAATGAAGATCAAAAAAATATAGTGCTTTGAGGGAAGAATTTAAAACAAATGAACCAGTTTGATTGAATGCGGCACAGAATGGGTGAGAGAGCAGTCTGGAGAGGTAAGCCAGGATGAACTATGATGCATATGACACATACTCAGTGGCTTCAGTTGGGACCCCATAGACCATAGACTTCCAGGCTCCTCTGTCCATGGGATTTTTTAGGCAAGAATACTGGAGTCGGTTGCCATGCCTTGCAGGGGATCTTCCCAACCTAGGCGTCAAACTGTGTCTCTTATGTCTCCTGCATTGGCAAGAAAGTTCTTTACCACTGAACCCAAAAATGGGGAAGCCCCTATTTTTTGCATATTAAACATTATTTACTCAATTTAACAAACTTCATGCTCCTAGTGAAGCAAGGTCAACTCTGCCTGGACCCACAGTCATACATAGCCATCTGAAGTCTGAATTTTCAAGATGCTTTGGTGTATATGTTGTGTTTGAATCTGGGGTACATACACAAACATATATAAACAGATACCACACACACACACACATCCATGCATACACACATATACACACAAATATAATTACATACCCATCAATCCATACATATATACATGAGTTTTTTAATATTTATTTTAAATTGAAGGACAATTGCTTTACAGAATTGTGTTGGTTTCTGCCAAGCATTAACATGAATCAGCCATCAGTATACATATGTTCTCTCCCTCTTGAACCTCCCTTTCACCTCCCTCCCTATCCCACCCCTCTAGGTTGTTAACAGATTCTCGGTTTGAGTTTTTGAGATAAGGAAGAGGGGGCAGATGGACTGTGATCAACGTCTAGAACTCTCTTCTAAAAGCAGAAAAATTTACATATGAATTGTTTGTGATCTTTTGAACTTCGAAACAAATGGATTTNGGCACCACTGACTCGATGGACGTGAGTCTGAGTGAACTCCGGGAGTTGGTGATGGACAGGGAGGCCTGGGTGTGCTGTGATTCATGGGGTCGCAGAGTCGGACATGACTGAGTGACTGAACTGAACTGAACTGAACTGAAGAAAAATCACAAGAGTATGTATGTGTATGTGTAAGCTTATAAAAATATATACTGATATGATGAACCTATTTTGATTTAGAAAATATATATTCTTGAGATTTCTTACAATTGTGAAAAATAAATCATCATAAAAAAAAGTAGTGAAAGTCCCCCGTAATTCCATTATGTTAGATGATATGAAGTCGCTCAGTCGTGTCCGACTCTTTGCGACCCGTGGACTGTAGCCCACCAAGCTCCTCCATCCATGGGATTCTCCAGGCAAGAATACTGGAGTGGGTTGCCATTTCCTTCTCCAGGGTATCTTCCTGACCCAGGGATCGAACCCAGGTCTCCCACATTGCAGGCAGACGCTTTAACCTCTGCACCACCAGGGAAGCCCCATTATCTTAGATAACCACAGTTTAAGTAATGGTTTGGTGTAAGTATTGTGCATATGGGCAGATTTTGATGCATATGAACTAAGTTACACATTATTTATTTCTGCAATGTTTTCACTTTCTATAATGAAAATTACTTATTACTTCTATAATTCTGTAATTACAAAATATGTGTGTTAAGTTGTTTTAATCGTGTCTGACTCTGTGTGACCCCATGGAGTTTTAGCCCACCAGGCTCTTCTGTCCATGGGATTTTCCAGGCAAGAATACTGGAGTGTGTTGCTATGCCCTCCTCCAGGGGACTTTTCCAACCCAGGGATTGAACGCACATCTCTGAAGTCTTCTGCATTGGCAGGCAATTCTTTACCACTAGCACCATCTGGGAAGCTCTAATTACAAAATAAATGAATATGTTAAAATATGTATATTATATAAACAGTAACAGCTAACACAGTTAAGTATCAACACAGAATAATACTAAGTGCGTTATATCTTAATCTTCACAGTATTCTTATAAGGAAAGATAAGAATAAGTGTTATTCTCTTTCAACAATTCTGGAAACTGAGAATTAAAGAGAAGTAAAGTGACTTGTTCAAGGTTTCAAAGTCAGTAAACAGGCAGAATGGGATTTTAACTCAGGCAGAAGGGCTGCAATGTCCCTGCTTTTAACTACCAAATGGCATTCTCTCTAAATTTTAATTTATTGATACAGGAAGATATTAAATGTTATAAAACAGACCATTTAATTTGGTCCCATTTGGGTAAGGATTACTCAACACACATACATCTGATGTGTGTGAGTATAAGCAGTATGAATGTTTGGAAGGCTCTAACTCATAATATTGTTAGTGTTTTCTTTGGGTAGCTATATTACTATGCCTCTCATCAATTTATTTTTTATTGTTTTATAATCAGGAAAAACTGTTTTCATTTTACATGTTGTAAAATGAAAATTGCAAGCCTTTCTGTAGGGACCAGATCCAGAGTTCTACACTATACAGTTGTCAAGAGTTAGAAGTGCTTCTTAAGTACATATCAGGTGCACTATGACCCTGCTAGATTTTCCAGGGTAAAGGGGAAGAGCTAAAAAGTCAGTTCCAAAACAAGACAGAAGGGATAAGGCCATGAGAGGTTAACAAATAATGAAAAAATATCAACCAGTGATAGAAGTGGGAAGAACGCAATCCCTTACTCACTACTGTAATGAAACAGCTCATTACAAAATTTCTGGAAGGCAATAGCAATAGGTGTCATAAGCATTTAAAATGTTCATTCTCTAACCTAGGATATACCATTTCTAGGAATCTTTCTCATAGGACTAATCACTGACATGCTCAAGATTTCCATACAACAATGCTTGTTACAGTGTTATTTAAAGTAGGAAAAAAAGGGGGAGTAGATAGGTAACATAGGGGATAGGAAACAGTTTACCATTTTAGTGGGAAAAGAGATAATGGCTTAACATTCAATGGAATATAATACATTAAAAATTTTATTTTTGAAGATTAATGACATTGGGAAAATGTTCATAATACCCTGTTTAGTCAAACATACATGGTTTAAAACTATGAAGTGGTTGGTTTCCAAGTACGGGGAAAAGCAGGATGTGTCTGTTACATGCTCTGTCTTGTGCCCAAGTCTAATAAAATGCATGATCCCATTCTATAAAAACAACAACTCATAAAGATTGCATAGAAAACTATCAAATATTTAAAGTATGTGAACAATAAGATTATAGATGATTTTTACTTCTTTGTATGATTTGTGAGATTTCCTACAGTTGTAGGGGGAAAAAGTCATCATAAAAATTATCACCAGGCAGACCCACAAAATCTTTTTTGGGCCCTTAAAATTGGTTATATTTTACCCAGGAGAAAGCAGGGGGAGTGTGGGAAGATGATCTTAGAAAGGTGAGAGGGCAAGAGAGGAAGAGAAAACAGTAAGGCCACCAAATTACAGATTCATTTTGTTTCTGGCAGAGAAACTTAGGAGAAGGGTGAGTTGGTAAAGATACACAGGTGAGTAGCTATGTTTGAATATTTATTTGCAAGGCAAGAATTTAAGACAAAGTAGATAACAAGCACATCCTGGTTCCTCCCTTGTTTGAGAGCCAGCACTTTGCTCACACTTACTTGGATGTATGTGCCTTTCAAGTGCATCATCAAGCATGTGCTGGTTTGTTCCTGGTTGTGTGCCACACACTTTCCCACCTCCCAACCTTGGGCTCTGCTCCTGTCTTGAGTGTTTCCCCAGTAAGAGCGCAGAAAAGTGCAGAGTGCAGCATTTATTTTACAAGAAGCTGATCTCTGCCTCTCCTTGCTCCTCCATTCAAATCAATTCTAATTCGACCTTTGAAGTTTCTAAACCACTGTCCCTAGAGACAGCAACTGAGTTATGCTGACCTTTGAATTCATGGGGTTAGGGGACCCTCTCTAGAAGTGACCCAGATTTCCACCATTTACGCTGAAAAAGCTTATTTGTCTTTCCAAATGCAGTTCAGATGCTAACTCCTTCAAAAAAATCTTGTCCTAACATACTCAAGAAAATTAGAGATACCAAGGGAACATTTCATGCAAAGATGGGCTCAATAAAGGACAGAAATGGTATGGACCTAACAGAAGCAGAAGATACTAGGAAGAGGTGGCAAGAATACACAGAAGAACTGTACAAATAAGATCTTCATGACCCAGATAATCACGATGGTGTGATCACTCACCTAGAGCCAGACATCCTGGAATGTGAGATCAAGTGGGCTTTAGGAAGGATCACTATGAACAAAGCTAGTGGAGGTGATAGAATTCCAGTTGAGTTATTTCCAATCCTAAAAGATGATGCTGTGAAAGTGNGATGGTGTGATCACTCACCTAGAGCCAGACATCCTGGAATGTGAGATCAAGTGGGCTTTAGGAAGGATCACTATGAACAAAGCTAGTGGAGGTGATAGAATTCCAGTTGAGTTATTTCCAATCCTAAAAGATGATGCTGTGAAAGTGCTGCACTCAATATGCCAGCAAATTTGGAAAACTCAGCAGTGGCTACAGGACTGGAAAAGGTCAGTTTTCATTCCAACCTCAAAGAAAGGCAATGCCAAAGAATCTTCAAACTACCACATAATTGCACTCATCTCACACACTAGTAAAGTAATGCTCAAAATTCTCCAAGCCAGGCTTCAGCAATATGTGAACCATGAACTTCCAGATGGTCGAGGTGATTTTAGAAAAGGCAGAGGAACCAGAGATCAAATTGCCAACATCTGTTGGATCATCGAAAAAGCAAGAGAATTCTAGAAAAACATTTACTTCTGCTTTATTGACTATGCCAAAGCCTTTGGCTGTGTGGATCACCAAAAACTGTGGAAAATTCTGAAAGAAATGGGAACACCAGACCACCTGACCTGCTTCCTGAGAAATCTGTATGCAGGTCAGGAAGCAACAGTTAGAACTAGACATGGAACAAAGGATTGGTTCTAAATAGGAAAAGGAGTATGTCAAGGCTATATATTGTCACCCTGCTTATTTAACTTATATGCAGAGTACATCACAAGAAACGCTGGGCTGGAAGAAGCACAAGATGGAATCAAGATTGCTGGGAGAAATATCAATAACCTCAGATATGCAGATGACACCACCCTTATGGCAGAAAGTGAAGAGGAACTAAAAAGCCTCTTGATGAAAGTGAAAGAGGAGCGTGAAAAAGTTGGCTTAAAACTCAACATTCAGAAAACTAAGATCATGTCATCCAGTCTCATCACTTCATGGCAAATAGATGGGGAAACAGTGGAAACAATGTCTGATTTTGCTTTTTTTGGGTTCCAAAATCACTGCAGATGGTGGCTGCAGCCATGAAATTAAAAGACGGTTACTCCTTGGAAGGAAAGTTATGACCAACATAGACAGCATATTAAAAAACAGAGATATTACTTTGCCAAGAAGGTCCATCTAGTCAAGGCTATGGTTTTTCCGGTAGTCGTGCATGGATGTGAGAGTTGGACTCTAAAGAGAGCTGAGTGCCGAAGAATTGATGCTTTTGAACTGTGGTGTTGGAGAAGACTCTTGAGAGTCCCTTGGACTGCAAGGAGATCCAACCAGTCCATTCTGAAGGAGATTAGTTCTAAGTGTTTATTGGAAGGACTGACGTTGAAGCTGAAACTGCAATAATTTGGCCACCTAATGTGAAGAGCTGACTCATTGGAAAAGACCCTGATTCTGGGAAAGATTGAAGGTAGGAGGAGAAGGGGACAACAGAGGATGAGATGGTTGGATGGCATCACCAACTCAATGGATATGTGTTTGGGCAAACTCTGGGAGTTGGTGATGGACAGGGAAGCCTAGCATGCTGCAGTCCATGGGGTTGCAAAGAGCTGGACACAACTGAGCGACTGAATTGAACTGAACTGAACATACTCAGAGAGTGCCNTATGTGTTTGGGCAAACTCTGGGAGTTGGTGATGGACAGGGAAGCCTAGCATGCTGCAGTCCATGGGGTTGCAAAGAGCTGGACACAACTGAGCGACTGAATTGAACTGAACTGAACATACTCAGAGAGTGCCAACTCTACCTCTATGCTATCTCTGACTTAACTTCTGTTCCACAATCACCCAGCTTCCTGTGCAGCCGGGAACTCCTCTAGTGAGGTTCATGTATCTTACTCCGCTTAGTGGCCAGTGTCCAGTGCCGGGTCTGACACGCAATTCATGCATCATGCTCTCTGAATTGAATTGTTCTGGAACCCTGCCACTCTTGCAGCCTTGGTTTCCTTGCTGTGGGTCTAAGCAAGCTGCTCCAGGTACTTTGGGGACTGGCTAACTAGTAGTGGAGGCTGGTGGTCACGGAGAGACAGATGCCTTAGGAGTTAGGGCTCATGTAGGGGTGTGGGTTATGACAGTTCTTCTCCAGTACTGACCAACTCCACTTCCCCGACCACAAGAATGGGCAATCTCCATTTGCCTTCCACTTCTGAGCTCTGTAAAGGCTACAAATAGAGCCAAATCTGTGACTTGAGAAACTAGGGGATCAAGTCAAATGAACCAAGAAAACAAGCCAGAAATGTCAAGATTAAGATAACTTTGGCCAAACTTTTCTAAAACATTTGTTTGCAGGCTTCAGAGACCTCCTTCACAGTGGTACAGAGGGGAGCCATAGTAAAGAAGCTTTTCCCAGAGTGTCCCGACTCCAAAGAAGTGAAAACTCCAGAGCCTTGTGCCTTTTAAGTCAAACCACTGGCATGAGCAGAATGGCTTAGAAGAAAACGGACCCCACTGAATGCTATACTGTGATTCAAAGAGAGCTCTAGAAGAAATTGCTGAGGTCCCCTGACCTAGCCCTTCATTTTACAGACAGGAAACTGAGGTACAGAAAGTTAAGGAACTTACATAAAGTTAGACACTTACTGAGAGCACCCAAATGTCTCCAGCTGTTTGCCAGTGGTTCTCCCTGGGCCTCTGGTTTCTCAGTTATGAGATAAGTCGGTTCCTGTCTAAGATCCCTCAGAGATCTTAATGCTCTGACTTGGAATAGTCCTATTGACAGACACCTGTGTTCACCTCTAGCTTGGACACTATTTCAGTTCTACTTTGGGCAAATCGTTTCTCCCCACTGAATCCTGAGATAGCATCTAGTGTCACAGAACATTTTCATTTGCCACCTAAGTGTGAACCAAAGAACCCAGATTCTTCAGCTGGTTGGTGTCCAGCCACTCGCCCCCCCAAAACCCTTATTCTGGAAAATCTCAAGTTATGCGGTCAGGTTTCTCAAACATCAGTCAGGAACAGTGATAACATTCTTTGGCATCTCTCTGGTGCTTCATAGTTTACAGAGTGGCCTGGGTTCAAATCTAGGCTCCACCGTTTCCAAGTTATCTGCCCTTGAATGAATGACACTGTGTCTCAGGTTCCTCAGCTGTAAAATGGGGTGATCACAATAGTGCCTACTTCATTGTTCCTGAAGAGTACATGCAGGCATTCAGAAAGGGACCTGAAGCACAACTGCTTAGCAAATTATTAGTTGCTGCTGTTTTTATTATTAAACACTCTCAGGTGCTTAACCTCACTTGATCCTTACATTCTATTACTTTAGGCAAATCCGAACAAGGTTCTAAAAGCTTTTAACATTTGCAACATACAGATTCTGTCCAAATGCAAACTGTCCTTTTAATAATAGGCAAGGAAAAAAAAAATAGGTTAGTAATTTCACTCCAGGCAGAAAATGACTTGTGAGCTAATTCTCTCCAACCCCTGGCAGGAACCATGTTGAAGGGACTCTTGGGAGGTGTAGCTCTAACTCAAAAAGTAGGGTGAGCTGAAGATTCACAGAATCAAAAAGTTAAGAGGCTTAAGTGAACATCTAGTTCCAAGCCAACACTTACATTTCACTGCTGGAGAACCTGGGGGCCTGAAAGATGCAGTGGCTTATGCAAGTTCTAGAGCTGGATGGAGAGTGGGACTGGAACCGGGGTTCAGGAATCCCTGTGCACACACCATCCAGTGCTGGTTCCCCACCCACAGCTGCAGGGAAGGGGGAGGAGGAGGAATACTCAGCACGCACTGCTTTCTGAGGAGGGTTCTGATGAGGGACCCCCAGGAAAAATCAGAGTCTTATGGCCTGACATTTTGCAGCGAAGCCAACAGAAATGACAGTAGAGAATGTCTCCAGGGGTCCAGACTTGCCCACAGTGATTATATTTAGGATAAATTATGAAGCTAATGTGTAGCATGAACCAGTAACCAAGAGATCTCAGGTCTAATTCCAAATTCAGCTTAAAGGCCCCAACTTTCTGTTCCCAGGAGGTCTTCCTTGATGGCTCCCTCCCTGAGTTCCCACAGTACTAACTGTCTGAATCACACAGGTGGCACACTGCATTACTGAATAGCCTCTAACGGCCTCCCCACCTTTTGTCCCCTAACAGCACCAGACTTGCTCTCAGCAGAAGGACTGAGCCTCATGCTTCCTGACCCCTTTGCAGTTCCTAGTGTGCAGAATAATCACAGAAGGGTTAAGTCGAAGAGGATGACCCTTTCCCCAAAATCAGTCATCTTGTTGGAACAAGCATCTTTTTTTCTAAAGGAAGACAAAGCCAGGAATGGCATTGTCCCAAGGATCAGAAAAGGTTGCAATGGGATTTTGGACACAATAACAAAAGGAAAAAACAGGGAGAAGAAAAGACATTCATTTATGAGAAGTTGGAAAACAAAACCTCACTGTAAGCAGCAGCATCACTAGAGGGAACATTATGTGTATGTAGATTAAGGAAGAACATCTGAAATAAACTCTCTCCCCCGTTAAACCCTAGCATCCATGTGACCTTGGGTGAATTACATACACTTCCCTCCCTTCAGAGGGGAGGGAATGCTTACAGTATTCAGTGCCATTATTGGTGTGGGCTGTTATTTGTTTTAATATCTCTATGTTAATTTTAATATCCTTTTACTTTATTATATTAGTTACCCTAAGTATATTTCAGTAAAGTTGCATCTACTTATTCTGGGAATAATAAGCAATAAAGAATTTTTTATGCAGACTATCTCAAAGTTGAACATTTGGAAAAAAGAAGATATCTAGCCATGTATATGCATGTGAATGATTATTATATGTATGTCCTTTGAAATGGATTCAAACAATGGATTATTGACATATGCATGTAGTACTTTATATACGTAGACATCTATGTGTATATACACATATAGACATGATTATTTTCAGTTGCCATCTGGTAATAACTTGTCATATGGTATAACCTTAAATACCTGTAATGATATCTATTTTATGTATATAAGCAGCTATACAAAGTTATAGATATATGTCTATAAGTTTTAGATAACCTACTTTCAGTTGGCATGTATTATATATCACACACACACATGCACATGTCATATTTATGGTTTAGAAATATATATTTCCAGTTACATGTAAAGTTTCTTACTTTCAGTTGAAATCCAGAATAAGCTAATATTTTATTCTATCAATCAAGATACAAAGAAAATGTGTGTGTGTGTATATATATATGAGAAAATATATTACTTTTCTTTAAGAAAGCCCACTAAGTCATATGGGTTGCCCAAAATGACATACATTATTCTTCTTACTAGAAAATCAATGATTTCAATGTTTCTCTTCTAAAATATCATAGGGTTTAGGGGCCCCTATAAATTCAGAGCAGTTTCACAGAGCCCAGGAATCATATTTTTCACTGGTATCAGAGCCTTCATCTGGTGGCAAGATAAAATGTACCATCAGCATTTGCAGAACTCTGAGAAGGGTTGTTTTGGGTCTTGCTAGCTTCAGCATTTCCGTTCTACACTTGATCTTAGCCAAAAAGCCAAGATATGATAGCATTTCCATTCTAAACCATGTGTTGACATGGTGCTTGCCTCCTGATTCCTGTTTGGAGCTGGTCCCGGGAGCTGGGGAGAGCTAGGGAGAAGCTGCTCGGATTTGGTGCTCAGAAAGGATCAGATACTCACCACACGCTATCACTGCCTTTGTCCACGGGCCGTCCCAAGGGGTCGTAGTAGACATCCACGCTGAGGTTTCGGTCCGTGTCATGAGCTGAGTTGAAGTTGGTGATCACTCGGGAGGGAATCCCCAAACATCGCAACACTGCAAGTCAAGGGCAGTCTGAGACTCGAGGTGCAGTGGAGACAGGACCTGGGGGCACCCCACTGCTGCCCATCCATCCAGCAGAGGCACACCTCATCCAGAATACCTGTGTTGAGGGTTCCAGCGAAGACCCAGCACTGGCCGTACCGGACGGGCCTGAAGCCAGATCTTTTCCACTCCTTGAGGATTTCCACGCTGCCATTCCAGTTCCTAGGATCCCGCCCACCAGTGTAGCTACCGCTCCAGTTCCCAGAAATCACACCATTGTCATCATTGGCATTGATCTGGGCAGGAATAAACCCAAAGGAATCAGCACAGAGAGTGACAGGCAGAGTTCAGGCGGCAAGGTAAGGAGTCAAAGAAGGAAGCCAGGGAGACTCCCTCAAGTCTCTGTGTCTTTCTGGGCGATTTGGATGATAATTGTGATAATGGGTATCAAGAAGTTTATGAATTTGAAAGTGCTTTCCTTAACAGGCCATGTTTGCCCCTAATTCACATGTCATTCCCAGCTCCCAGAGAAAATCAAGGCTCCATGGCTTGTCAGTGATAAAGCAGGGTTAGAAAATCAGCCTACAGTCAATTCCTGGCCAGAACTCGCAGGCTGCTGCCACCTGACTTGGGGATCCATAGTTTGAAGCTCTCTTTTGGTGTCCTGGTCTTCTAAAAAGATCACTGTAAAACTTTAGCAATGAATTTATCCTTGAAAAGAATAAAGATGAACTTTCACTTTTCATCCATCCATTCATTCATTCACTCAGCTTAACGCATGATTCTTGTATTTGGGTGTTTTTGTGGATGCTCAATCACGTCTGACTCTGCAATTTCATGCCAGGCTCCTCTGTCCATGAGATTTTCCAGGCAAGAAGACTGGAGTGGGTTGTCATTCCCATCTCCAGGGTATCTTCCTGACCCAGGGATCAAACCCATGTCTCCTGCTTCTCCTACATTGGCAAGCAGACTCTTTACCACTGTGTCACCTGGGAACCCTTGATTCTTGAATAAAAGAGCACTAGACTAGGAATCAAGAGGCCTGAATCTCTTAGTCTGAGTCTTTTAGAGACTCATATGGAAATATTTAGGGACAGAATGATGCGATATCTGGAATTTATCACATAATCCATGGAGAAGGGGACACAGATGAAACAAGACTGGCCTTGGGTAGGTAATTGATGAAGCCGGTGACAGGCACATAGAAGTTCATTTTACTTTTTCCTCTACTTTTGTGAACGTCTGAACTTTTCTATAATAAAAAGTCAAAAGAAGGACTTCCCTGGTTGCCCAGTGGTTATAATCTGCCTTGCAATGCAAGAGATGTGGGTTTGATCCTTGGTCAGGGGACTAAGATCTCACGTGCCACAGACCAACTAAGCCTGGGAGCTGCACTGGGTCCAGGCACCACAACTAGAGAATCTGTGCACCTCAACAAAGATCCACAACCGTGTGCCACGACTAGGACCCAATGCAGCCAAATTTTTAAAAAAAGTTAAAAGAGAAAGGAGAAACTTGTCACGAGCCCAGCCTGGCTGCTTGTCAGCCAAGTGATTGCTGGCAAGCTGATTCATTCAAGCTCACCTTCCAACACAGGGAACGGAAGAAGCAAATATGCCCTCAGCTGTCTTCCAGCAGCCAAGTCTTCAGTTTATGAAACTGATTAGCATTTACCCCAACTTCACAGTGAGAACTGCTCCCTCTCTCTGTGGGGGTCACAAGGCAAGGCCTGTGAGAACCAGCAGTCTGGAAATGGAAGGATCCTTGCCCACGACCAGCTGACTCAGCCTTCACAGCCTCTCTGTGTGCTGGGTGAGCTCTGCGCCCCCTCCAGGACGGCCGGGCTGGAATTGCAGGGTCAGAGCCACAGGGCTCCTTCACGATGGAAGATTGCACGGCCCATCTCCATCTCTTGAGTCACAGGAGCTCCAGCCTCCAGTGTGGTAATCACAGGCTCATCTCTGACTGAAAGCCGAGTGTTTCAAAGCCCCACACAGGCCATAATTAGCTCGTGGTCCAGCCCAACCAGGACGGCTGGAGAGAGAGCAGGGAGGTGCAGCTGAGGAGCCTGGCTCTGAGATCAAGTGTTTTGTCCCGAGGGTTGGAGTGAGTCAGCAGCTGCTGGAGCCAGCTGCCTCCCCCACCCTCTCCTGAGCTGAGGAGGCTCCACTTTCACACCAGCTTTCCTAGACCTTGGCCTGGGCTATAACCCCACCCTTCTAGGACCACTTGGTTTTCAAGGTTCAGCCTGGGTCCACTCCCTCTCTGGACTCTTCCTGCCATCCTGGTTCCCACCGTCTCCTCAGTGCCTCCACATTCTCTGGGCCTCCCCACACCTGTCCTCCCAGGTTCAAGTTAAGAAGCCCTTGCCTGATGATCCCCAATATCTATCATGTAGTCAGGAGGTCGTTCAATTAACCATGTAACTAGCTCATTAGCTTGGATGTTCTCTAGCTCAAAAAAGACTGGAAATGCCTAGTCCATTAATCACATACACACAAAAGTTGACACTTCTGAGTAATTGTTTAGTTTCAGAGGGTTAAAGTTCAAGAACTCTCTGACTTTTAGCTTTCTAATTTATAACTTTTGAGCAGGTTATCTCTTGTTTGGACATTTTTCTGATGGAGAGGTTTTCTACCCACTGAGTACACAGAATTCCTCCAGCATTCAGCTTGTGTCTGTATCCAGCTAATGTGTGTGTTTGGATAGGTGGGGTAGGTTTCTCACGTGGAGGGAGTGGGTGAGTGAAGGTGGCCCCAGGCAGGCAGTTGGAGGCCTTATTCTGGCTGGACTCACTTGAAGGCTAAGTTGTGAGTGATTCCTTTCAGCCCCCTGGCATCAGTTTCCCCATCTAGAAGATGACCATGTCAACCTCTGCCCTCCCCGCTGGCACTCAAGCCCTCTGTTCTGAGGAGGGGATGAGTCGGAGCAAAGGAGCATAGCCCCTTCCCCAGGAGCCCCAGGGATGGAGCAATGTCTCAGCTTTGTGTCCTCCCAGCCCCGGTGGACCCCCTCAGATCAAGTCCTGTCATCTGAGGAAGGCCTCACAATACAGTGGGAAGGGCTTAGGAGCTGGCAGCCTGGGTCTGGTTCTGCCTCTGCCACTCACTCCCATGCGTCTCAGGCAAGTCCTATAATTTAGAGGTATGTCATACTCTGTGTGTACAAAATGGGGATATAATAACCACCAACTTTATTTTGTGAGACATCAACCAACAAGATGAGTGGTTGTGCCTAACCCATAGCTGAGTTTGATATAGGGGAACAACTAGTTATTATGGTTTTCTCATCACTCACCATTGCACTCAGAACCCGGCCAATATATTTGGGGTCGTTTCTGCGGGCCACATCCGTAGCAGGGTCACGGCGAAAATTTAGACTGTTATCCAGGACTGAGAGGCAAATGTTCAGAATGTCTTCTTCAAACTGTTCAAAATGGGGCCATATGTTACGATGAAAGAAATTACAAGTAGTATCAGCTAATTGAGGGCATGGAGGCTACGCTGGTAAGAGCCACGGGCACTGCCCATATCTCCCCCCCACTCTACAGCCCCCAGAACTGAGAGACTGAGGAACAACCACCCACCTGGCCTTTAACCCTGAAAACTCATCCAGACCTCTTGCGGTACACAAGGCCCTGTGCTGAGGCCCCTCAAGTTTAATGAGACTCCCTCACTGTTACAAACTTGAGAGCAGTCACTTGACCTGTCTGAGCTTCAGTTTCACCAGCTGTATAACAAGGGATCAGGCTGAGCACGTCTCAAAGTTTCCATCTGGTTCTGACATTGATCTCTAGCATATCACTTAGACTTCTGGGAACTGATTATAAAGTGTCTCACTGAAATTGGAATTTGAAGCCATTTTCACAAAATGGAGAAGACCAAGCTCTTTCTTGCCATTGAGTCTTCATATATGCTGTTCCTTCTTCCTCCAATGCTTTTCCCCAAGATATCTATCCAGCTCCCTTGCCTCCATTAAGTTTCTGATCCTAAGTTCCTTTCTAAGTAAGGCTCTCCCAGATCACCCCATCAAAAATATCCTCCCTTCCACCCCTCAATGCACCCTATGCCCTTACCCACCCCACCCCTTTTTCTTCTTTTCTATGAAATTTAACACAGAACACAAAATATAAAACTCAACATATAAAATATATGGCATTATACTGAAGATAAAATACATGGCAGATGTGCCCTGGTTGACTACAGAAAGGGGTCTGGACATGGCAGAATGTGTACCTGTCCACCCTCTGCTGAACATCCAAGACACCCCACCCAAGGTACTTCATTGTAATGCTTCATCTGTCTGCTGGAAAGAAGAAAATATGGAGGGAATCCCTGGATGTGGCTAGCTGAGCAAACTTGGGAATTCTGTGGACTCAGATGTCATAGTACTATAGGACCTTTGGAAGGTCGAATGCTCACACCAAGGAAATTTCATCACATTATGACATGGAATGAATAACAGAAACTATACTGTTGTGCAAGTCTCTACTGGGCCTTATCTTCATTCACGTATTATGGTACCAATAACACTTTGTTGCATCAATTTAGTTATGTGTCTGTTTTGCCCATGAAAGTGTGACCTCTTCAAAGACATGAAATATGTCTTATCCATCTCCTGTATCCATAGGTGCACCTTGGCGCCTGGCACATAGTAGGTCATCAATGAATGTCTTCTGAATGGATGAACAAATAAGAGGCAGGCAAATGGACAGATTTGGGAACTGCCACCTATCTGTGGGGTCTGTTGCAGAGCTTCTTTGGGTAGAATAGGGACATTACTGCCAGCCTCTATGACCCTTTTACCTGTCCGTAGTTCCAGCCAATCATGCCAATTCGATTTGTGCTTCCCACAAAGATGATGCCAGCATCTTCCTGAACATATTCCTCTCTCTCAGCATGGTTACTTATAAAGACACCATCAGCTGTTTGACACAAAAAAAGCAGATATTAGGGGATAGCATCTTACAGAGAAGTATAGAGACTCATCCTTATCTCAGTCCTGAGTACCCACATGGTGGCTGGAGCAAGCCACACCTTTGACCCTTCCCCCAACTCCACTGAGGAGTGAAGCCTTGGTCTAAAATGCTTCCACATCATATCATGAGAACTATCAACTTGAAAGAGAAGCTGAGATGACCTAAGAATCTAAAAATGAGACCTCTGGGAATGAAAACTTGCTTCTTCAGGCACAAACTGTCTCCAGGCTGCAGAATGGTGCTGTAGTCATTACATCATACTATACAGTTTTCAAAAACTCATGAGATCCTTGCAACAGCCCCAGAAATAGCAAGCTGTCCATCTAATGGTGAGGAATTTGAGGCTCAGAAGGGTAGAGACTCACACAGCCAGACTCACATAGTGGGTTCAGAAGCAGAGCTGGACCAAAACCCCTGGCTTCTGACTTCTAGCTTCTGTGCTCTTTCCCTATTCCACAAACTTCCCCTAATCAAACCTGAGCCCATGAAAACCATTCCCTCCATCTCTTTTCCATGGACATCCTTTGGCTGATGGCTGGGAGTGTGGGTGGTTGGATGCCTACCTTGCAACCAGGGATTAAAGAGCAGTATGAATGTCCCAAGTTTCAGCATGGAGTCAGTGCCCTGGGAGGAGATCTGCATGTTTAGCGTGTACCTCCCAATGGGTGCATTTGCAGGACTGACGATGGAGATGTTCAGAACATGGTTCCTGTTGGACACAAGTTGTGCACCCCAGCCGCTGCTACTTGTCCCATTGGAGAGTGGAAACACAGCCTTTGTCTTGGCCGACTCTGAGGGGTAAGGCCCTGGAAAAAAGACATAGGACAATGGAAACCAAGCAGTGTTGGCTGACTGTGGAGAAACCAGATCCCAATATAACTGCAGGGATTCTTTGGGAGACATTATACAATGAAGCAGCGTGTTATGGCACTGGAAGCAACTGGAGATCACGTGGTCCAAACCCCTCTTGTGGTTAAGACTGTGACCCTCAGAGACAGGTGAACCTTGACTCTACCAAGTCAATGGTAGATCTGGGTTAGAGCCTGAGGCCACCACCACCACCGCCCCTTGGATGCACAACCCCAAGATCTCCTCAAGGTGTGTATGTGGGAGGGGGGCAGGGAGCAGTGAGCAGGTACCTGTGGAAGCTGTGAATGTCACACTTCCTCCAGAGCTGAGACCTTGGGATAAGGTCACTGACACATGGAAGAGTTGGCCTCTCCGTACGATGAGACCCTGGCTGTAGAACCTGTCTGTGTGATGTGCCTGCCGGTTGGAGGCTATCTGCCAGTTGACACTCTGGAGTCCTAAAGCCATGAGACAGAAAAGAGGACTTGAGATACTGGGAGAAAAGGGACGGTGGCACATGGGAAAAGGTGTAAGTTACCGAAGAGACAGCTTTTGGACAGGGCTTGCTGGGGAAGAATCTTCTTGGAAAAATCACATTAAAATGCAAGATGGCAAGCACTTCACAACCCATTCCCACCTGCCTTTTCAGGTGGCTGACGCTTTGCACACATGACCTCACCTCCTCTTCCACCTGGCTGACTGTCACTCAGCCCTTGAGGAAGTAGCTTCCCCCAACCAGCGGGGAAACTGAGTAAGCCATTCTGTCGACGTTATCCTCCTTCCATTGTGGACAGTGGTGCACGGACTGGGAGGAGGCTACTTCTCTTGGATCTACCACCTTGCTTTGGCTTTCTTGCTTTTCCCTTTGTGTCTTCCCAGACGCCAACTGCCTTCTATCATGCCAACACCCAGCAAAAAATTACCTGTGTCATCTATACTTTATATGTGCAACACCTTGGTGTTGGCCTGTGCCCTTGATACTGAGAAGGATCATGTGATTCTGGGAAGCATTTCGAGGCTCGGAGACTGGGAAACCACTGGCCTGGAGAGCCTTTCAAAGACTCATTGGCAAGAGTGGTCTCAGGCCATGAGATCCCTGGATAAGACCCTGAGGACAAACACCTCAAAATCTACCCCCAAGATGATTGTGTAAGTAAGGGAGCTAAGATGAGAAGAGTTATGAGAGATTCCATGGGATATGAGGAGTTCAACCTTTTTAAAACTTTTGAAGTATTTAATTCCTTTGAGTTATGTTTGAGACATTACAACATCCAATCTTCTGCAAATGAAACTGGTTTCTGTCTTTACAATGTGGTCACAGCTAAGATGGGAGTGTGACGACACAACTCTTTTTTATATATGTCTGCCTCTGTTCATTAAAATGTGCCTTCTTTATCTTTATATTCTAATGCCTGGCACATTGCTTGACTAGATTAGGACAATCAGATAAACAAATGAAGGGCTAAATGAACAAACAAACATAAAACTAAAGTCATGCAATGACCTTCATGACTAGGGCTCAAAATTTAGTCTATAAGGAAAGGTGTATGCGGGGTATTCATTAATAAACATAGAGAGATTACCTGTTATTTGTAGGACAGTATGTAAGGCACATGTTGGGGTGTGAAAATGTATGAAAATTAGTTTTAACCCTTAAAGAGCTTCAGCAGTGCATAAGACAACATGTCAAAATGAATGATGAAGGAAATCCAATTTCCTCCTTCCACCCAAAAAGATGTCTTGGAGATTCAAGCAAGAATCACTTTCAGTTATAGGAATCAGAAAAAAAAATTCACTGAAAATGTTAGGCCTTGAAGGAAGAGAGAATTTTGTCAAGCGCATTTCAGACAACAGGCGGAGAGACTGAAGGCCCAGAAGAGCCAGTGTATTTTTGGCTAGAGCAGAGGTTTTGTCTGAAAGAGAAAGGGGAGACAGAGGGCATGACTCCAGGGCAGGCCTGGGGCTGCAGATCTCCCAGGCAGCTCCAGGGATGGGCACAGGCTCATCATCGACTCTAGTGGGATGCAGAATCTGGGGTGATGAACCAAGGTTGCTGCTGAAGCAGGCTGAGAAGGTGATCATGCCACCTGCTCAGTGTACTAAAGAGTCATTCATTCACATGTCCACTCACTTATTTATGCATTGAGCAAATAACTATTGAAAGAATAAATTTAAAAGCTTTTTTTTTTTTAATTCAGGGAAACAAAAACATTCATGCAGCCAACAAGTATCTACTGATTGAAGAGAAAAGCACAGAGGGAAAGGTGGGACAGAGGGCGATGAACATTCTTGCACATAAGTGTTGAACGGTGACAACTCAGATCTTGGGTGGTCTCTGGTAAGCATCAAGCTCTATATGACCTGCAGAGACCTGGCTTGCTGAAAGTTAGGACCCTCTAGGGCAAAGTACCCCCCTTCTAAACCACTGCTTCTTACCCACTGCCCTTACTATCTTCTGTGCATGGGATTTGGTAGAGACTTACTCACTGTCTCGCTTTAGAAAAAAAGAAGAGCTCTTAGGTACAGTGGTCTGAGGTCACACAAGTCTCCCCAGAGATTCCTCTCCACTCCCAAATCCAAAAGGATGTATGTCTTCTCCCTAGAAGAAGCTCATTATTCTTGAGCATCGGTTGAGAACAAAAGTATGGTCCCCAGACAGCCCTCTGATAGCACAGGTTAAGGAATGGGGGGCAACAGGAATTCCCATCTGTAGCTGGTTTCTGCCAAGGCTTAAGCACTGTTTGCAAGAGCTGTGTCAAGAGCAGAGGCATCTCCACAAATAACAAATGTTGATGAGGGTGTGGAGAAAAGGGGATCCTTGTACACTGTTGGAGGGAATGTAATTTGGTACAGCCACTATGGAAAACTGTATTGAAGGTCCTTGGGCTGGAAGAAGCACAAGCTGAAATCAAGATTGGCGGGAGAAATACCAATAACCTCAGATATGCAGATGACACCACCCTTATTGCAGAAAGTGAAGAGGAACTAGAAAGCCTCTTGATGAAAGTGAAAGAGGAGAGTAAAAAAGTTGGCTTAAAGATCAACATTCAGAAAACGAAGATCATGGCATCCGGTCCCATCACTTCATGGGAAATAGATGGGAAAACAGTGGAAACAGTGTCAGTTCAGTTCAGTCNGTCTAGACCACACATGCCTTTGGGATGACAGAGTGGGGGCCTGTAAGAGCCCAGGCCTCTCAGGATTGTGCAGCTGCCCCACCCACCAGAACTGCCTCCATCCAGTGAACTTCTGCCTTGTTCATTTCTCTAAGCCATTGTTGTTTGGGATTCACTGTCATTTACAGCCAAACCCAGCTGCAAGTAACTGATAGTGTCATGCCCTCCCCTCTTATTCTGTGGTCCACTTTTGGCCTTTAAAAAGAGAAGCACAGAACAGATTCTAGACTGTGAAAGGTGACTCACAGGACAGATATATTAAAAATCGTCTATGTCGATGTATGGCAAACCCAATAGAGTATTGTAAAGTTAAATTTAAAAATAAATAAATAAATAAATAAATTAAAAAAAAAAATCGTCTAGCCAAATGTCTTCAAGTTTTTTGTTAGAGACTGCTTTAAGAAGGACATTTTGTACATTGCTTACGCACATGGGTTTATAATTGATGTGAAGTTTCCCAAAACAGTATGAACCCTTACTATGCACAATGCACAGTGATATTTTCTACTTCATTTTAAAAATAATTTGCTGGTCATAAATTGAATTTACAGCTTGCTAATGGTGAAAACTGGCAGCTTGAAAGGCAGTGATATGATGCAATATTCCTATGTGACAGGTAAAACAACTGAGGTCCTGGAAGGTCTACTGAGGTCACCGGTAGTTGAAATCAGAGCTTAGCCCAGAAACCAGGTCTTAGATCCTGGTCACTGGGAGGCTGTTATTTGCAACATGCTCCCCTCCTCTGGGCATCAAGACGTCTCCAGCTCCTGGCCAGGTCCTGCCTCACTCCAGCCCTCACCAGTCTCTTCTTTCTCTCTCTCTAGCCTGTGCTGCTTCCCTTCCTCTTTCCTCTGCATTCAGACATTTTCAATCCCTGTGCAGCATGGGTGGTACAATCTCTTGGTGCTCAGATGGTGGGGAAATAAGGGTTCCCTGGGGGGTCCTTGAGCAAGGGGCTGGCAAGGGTGCCAGGATAAAATTGAGTGAGCCCTGAACTGGTGGTTCAAGCAGCCTTGAACAAGGTCTCAGCCTCTCTGTAGAAGGGAACAGTGAAACCAGATATCCTTCCTTGTAGAGTGTTGGTTGGGACCCCCAGATGCACTCATCACTGGCACCTGGGCTCCTGTCAGTGGTACAGATGTCGTAGGATCCCACACATTATAGCACCAGCGACACAGGCGAGAGAAAGGTTTGAGCTTTTTCTGGGCTGCCATGGAGGACCTCAGGTGGGCAGACAAGGTGCTGAGTGTTTTACTTGCATATGTCCTTTCACAGTAACAAACCTGTCTGATGTTGTCATTCCCATTTCACAGATGAGGGATTTGAAAGTCCAGCCAAGTGTCATCACTTGCCAAACATCACACGCTCAGGCAGAGACTGGCCCAAGCTCACACTGAAGCCGGTGCAGCCTGACCATGTGCCACTCCAGGCTGTGCCCTGCATGTAGCCGAGGTGGTGGTGGTGGCAATGGGCATGAGTCCAGGAAGCTGCCAGGGAGAGGGGCATACCCACAGCCTCCTCCTTGCCTCAACATTACACGGTTCTCATGACAGAGGAAGGAAGGACTCCTGGGCCCCCTTTACTTCCAGAGAGAGTTTCGAATTTCTTAAACCCTTGCCATGCATGAGGAGCACCAGGAGAGATCATATTAGCCTAAGCCCCACCACTGGGACAGCGCTGGTTGCTTAAACTCTGCTGGTGATTCTAATATGGAACCAGAGCCGGAGTTGAGAACCTTAAGCCTACATAGTGTTTGTTTACACAATCAAAGCTACTTTAAACGAATTCTCTCCCCCAAGCCACGTGGCCACTCTGAGCGGGAGGCAGGGGGGCAATCACTATCTCCTATTTACAAAGGAGGAAAACAGGCTGAGACGGAGGACTGCAGATCCTTCTGAGCTCCTTCTGGCCCCTACAAAGATGAGGGGCCTCGTTCCCTCGACTTCCAAGCAACAGGGAAAGCGTTTCCTCTCTTCATCTCACACCCAGGCCGGCATGCGGGCCCTGGGGACGAGAATGATTGCCCCATCTGTGGAGCACAGCCCAGCGGGGTGGAGGCTGAGCTGGGAAGTTATCTGAGGTGAGCAGAGCATCAGGGACACAGGCGTGGGGGCCTGGAAATGGAGAAGGAGCTGCCGGCCTCTTAGCTCCCAGGAAACAGGCAGACCCATAGCCCAGAATGACGTGGGTCCTCTGTAGGCTGGGGCCTGAAGCCAGAGAGGGTGGGTCCTGAAGCCAGCACTCTGCCCAGCTAAGCTGCTGGTGGGGACACTCACTGGCCTACTGGGACAGGGCGCCTGTCCCCAACACAGAAGTGCCAGGCTCCCGCAGGCAGAGGTCTGCATCCATGTTTGACCCTTGAGGACTCTGCCGCGGGGCCTCTGCGTGGCCTCAAGGATGGGGAACCCCTTCACACTGGGCCCAGCATCTGTGTCCACAGCCTGCGTGTCTGTCCAATGTGGGGCTCTGGCCTTGGTGCGTGGAAGGCAGAGGGTGCCAGCCACTGGGTAGAAGGCTGCCAGGCCTTCCTCCACCATGTCATCCACCCTTGCCCAGGCTGCCGTCTCCACTGGGAGGCAGAATAATCACACCCCACAGATCCCAACAAGAACCTTAACCTGGGAGCCAGAAACAGCCCTCTAGCACCAGCACGCTGCAACCCTGCTAGTTCCCTGGGTCACACACACCCGGCCACCCATGTTTCTTTTCCTGTTCCCTCCTCCCAGAATACTCCTCACTCCACACAACTACTTCTGACCCAGTCCAACTCATCGTCCACACCAGTGCTACCTGGTGCTACCTAGGGCCTAGGGTCTCCCTTACCCTAAACCGCCCCCAGGATTAATCCCTTCCTCCTCTTGGCCCCTGGCAAGTGCTTGAACGTGTAACGCAACCTAATGACAGTCCACTGCGAATCCACCACGGGTAAAGACTGCCCTCTCGATCTCTATGATCCCGCTGCGCCTTGTGGCTCCTTCCCTGAGTGTTCAGTAAGCAAACTCATTCATTCAGGAACTCAGGAGTTCATTACTGAGCCCTGCCTGGCTGCATGACTGGGACAGGCCAGGAACCACAGGTGTGACAGCTTCAAGGGAATGAAGATGTTTCCTTGTCTCTCTTTTTAAAAAATTGATTTTCTCTGAATTGACCATTGTCCACGTTTCTCTGCGACCTTTGGGCATGTGGTGGACCCGGAAGTTGAGTCTTAAGAGCGCAGTGTCCCCAGGAGTCACAGACATGGACACACTAGGCCCCTGGGGATGCCTGCAGGGCCCCAGTGGGCAGGCTGCTGTGGGTGCACATGCCCCAGGGCTGAGCCCCTGCTGAAGCCTATCGCCCTCTGCCCCCTGTTTCCTTTCATGAAAGAGAGCAGTCAGTACTGGAAGGAACCTGGAAGTCCCCCCATTTCAAGCTCTTCACCTTGAATCGGAAACTGGAGGCTCAGCAGTAGCAGTTGGTAACAGAGTTCAAAAGGGAAACCAGGTTCAGTATTGCTTTCCATGTCACAGATTTCACACCCAGTCATGGACGAGCTTGGAACTGGTGGCAGAAGAGGTGCTACTAAAACCTAGTCTGGGCCCAGCTACCAAATTTCTGTGGGACCCAGGTAAGGGCCAACTCATCCTCTGGCAGGAGGGAAGTAGGGAGGGAGATGGCCTATCCTCTCTTGCTAAAGTCTACAAAATCCAAGGTTCCCCTTCTTAGCAACCCAGCACTGTTGTATGTTCATGGGAAGAAGTCCGGAATAAGAGAAGAGTCCATTTTTGCAGCCACCCTGTCCTGGTCTTTGTGACCTCTGAAGTAACCAGCAGTCCCCTTTTGCATCACGCTCAGCAATTTCTTGGGCAAACCTTCCTGCAGCCTTAAACTCCATTCACAATATTTTACTGGTTTGACTCATGCCCTGTTTGGATTTGGCGTCGCTGCCAATCCACTAGGCTGAGCACCCACGACAGGCAGTAATTAGCCTGCTGCTGAGCGGGGGTGCTGTCTAAGCAGAGCCCAGTCCTCGGAGTGACCACAGAGTCAGAGAACCCGTGCTCCCCAGCAGTGCTTTTTCACTCCCTTCCCTGGTGCCGCTCTTAGGAACTGTCCTTGGCATGCCTGCTGCTTCTGCTCCTGGTGGTTTCACTCATCAAGTCACTTTCAAAGAGCCTGCCAATGCTTCCAGATGTGTAGTTTACTTAGGAGCATTCCAGCACCACTGATGGTTTCTGTTAAATCGACTTACTTGCTGTCACTCCCTCCCTCCCTTGTAGCTCTGAGACGTGCTTTTCTTTGCCTACATTACTGACAGCTGGTAAAATGACGCTGAGAAACACGGGAAGCAGGTGCCAACTGGCTTGAAAGGGCAAAGCTTGTCTGTCTAGCTAAGGGGATATGCCTCTGGCCGCACTAAAGAACCTGCCCTTTACTCAGGACTTCGTCCCAAACATGCTCTAACCCTGAGACCACACTAGAGGGACTAGGCAGGCATGGAGAGTTGCCTCTGAAGACAACCTTAAAAAAAAACCAGGCTCTAGCTTTCAGAGCCCTGAAGGCAGCTGTCACGAGCTGGGCACTCTGGCCTCTCAGTTGGCCCAAGAGAAGCATGGGAGTCCAGCAGGGACTGGCAGAGAAGATGCCATGCACTCACCAGACATGTTTCGCTTTCCTCTGCCTCCTCTCTGGCTCGTCTAGGAATGGCACGGATGGTGTGGGGAGACTGACTGCCTTGCTGGGATTGCCTTACCATTTATAGAAGCCTCTCCTACACACCCCAATTAGAATTCTAATGAGGTAGGCGAGGCACCAGGTCATTCCTGTAGTGCCTGTAAACGTTTCACTTACGACATACTTGTCACCCAATGGAAGGTCATACCTGCTTGTGCAAGACCAGTTTGGGAAGAAGAGGGGAGATAAGAAAAAAAAAAATGCAGAGTTTGATTTTATTATTTTTTTGAAGATGAACTACTTCCTGGATCACAGGGTTCAGGAAATGATGTAATGCTTTTCTTGAAGTGGCTTGTCCAGAGCAGATGCTGAGAAGTCCCTTGGGGTCAAAGAAAAGTCTCTGCAGAACCTAAAGCAGAAAATTGCCTAATGCTTTCTTACCGTCCTCACATGCCGGTGGTCTCTACCTGCATGAGGGGCGTGAGATACTCATCACAGTTCACTGTACAGGTTGCCATGTGCCAGAAATGGCGTGTGATTGGTGATTAGAAGAACTCGGTTCCAACGCTGGCTAGGTCCTGGGCCATCACTGCACCTTCAAGTCTTGGAAGCCTTGTCTGTGACTTGAGGGGGGGCCCCACCCACTCTTCTCAACTCAAGATGTGGGGGAGTAATCAAATGAAGTGATGTGAGTAGAAAGTGCATGGATGTGTACCATGTGGATTAAATCCAGTTGTCATCTGGAATCAGATGTCAGTTTAATTCCAGATGTGGGGTGGGGGTCAGTGTTAGTCATTCAGTTGTGTCCGACTTTGTGCCATCCCTTGAACTGTAGCCTGCTAGGCTCCTCTGTCCATGGAATTCTCCAGGCAAGAGTACTGGAGTGGGCTACAATTCCCTTCTCCAGGGGACCTTCCCAAACCTGGGACTGAACCTGGGTCTCCCAGGAGTGGGGGGAGGGAGGGTTATTCTTTTCAGTGAGGCAGTGAGGACAGCCAGTGAAGCTATACTGTGACACGACTTCATTCTGTTCTGCCACGTGTTGGCTGTAAAACTGGAGGGCAAATCACAGACCTTCTCTGAGCCCAGCTTCTACACCAGTTTAAAAAAAATAAGAGGGGGGAGACTCTCATTCTACATTTTTTGTTTGCTTGTTTGTCATTTTAAGGGTATAAATATATATATCTAAAGACCCTATGGTGGCTATATACAAGTTCCAAGCTTTCCTGTGGTAGACAAGGGAGTTTTAAAAAATAATGATAATGCTCCAAGGGTTTGTGACAGAGAGGAAACTTCTCAAGGCTTCCACCAGACTTGGAGTCGGAAGGAAGCACCATGACAAAATTAGGTCTTTAGGAAGAAGATGGGAATGCTGGACCCAGAGAAAGATGAGATTGAATAAGGCGGATGGGAAAAAGGAAATCCACATCATCTCTGTTATCTGGGCTCCCACAGCACTTGGTACATTTTAGGAGCTCTCTTACCATATGTGTCTACCTGCACTGGGGCAATCTGGTTACGTCTATCCCCATCACTCACTCTCGAAATGTCCAGGCTATGTATTACTCACGTCTTCTCAGAACCGAACATGGGCTTGTCACATGGCAGGAGTACATCTATTTTTGAATGAGTGGATCAATCAATTGATGTAAAGATGGAAATAATAATTCCCATCAGTGTAGAACCCAACCTGGGTAGGCGTTAGCTAAACACTTTACATGTATCACCCTTTCTTGTCTTCAGATCAGTCCTATGGCATAGGTACCATTACTTCTGCTGTCTTACAGGAGGGAGAAATTCCCACCCCTGTGTGAGCGACTCCAGAGTCTTTCTGCTTAAGCTGGACGTTGGCTAACCGAGTGAGGTGGTATGTCAGCCTTTCCCAGGCCTCTGGCCGCTCCGCATCCATGGTCCCATGGAATGTGGCCACTGTTGGCTCTGGCAGAGGACCCACAAGAGAGCAGAGCATAGAGAGGTGACAACAAAGTGAGCTGGACCCTGATCAGCAGCTGGGTGTGTGGCGTGGGTCCTGGCCCCTGCCATGGGATTGGCTGAGACTCTGGGCAAGGGTGTCACTACACTGAATCAGTCCGGCCAGAAACCCCAGAGCTGTGTGAATCCAAGGGAATGAGTGGATATAAAGGGCTGTGCATGCCCTCAAGAGAGGCATAAAGAAATGGAGGGGGGAGTTGCTTATTACTGCTGCTGTGGTTGGCCTGAGAGCCAAGAACTGGGCCCTTGACATCCCTTTCAGTGACGTGGCAGAGAAACCTGTCGCGTGACAGGCAGGCAGCTCTGCCCTTGTACTCTGAGATCACAGAGATCTGGGTCCAAACTCTGGCTCTGACATAGCCCTCCTCTCAGAGTCCTAGTTTCCACATTGGTAAAGCTGAGCTAGAAGCTCAGGGAGGGTCAAAGGAGAGCATGAACATAACTGCTCACCACCGCCTCAGCACCACTCGGCCTTAGTGCTGATGTTATCAGTATTCTCACTGCCCTTAAAGCACTCCCAAGTGTCATAGATTTTGCGATGGGACCCACAGTGTGGACAGTGGTGCCTACCCACTGACCCCTTGGCCTCCCCTTGGAAGGATCTGTAGTTGATCACTCTTGACTGCAAGGTGATGTGGCAGAAAGATGCCCACGCTGGATTCAGAAACCCCGACTGAAAGCCAGGCTTTGGGGCTTGCCCACTGTGTGGTTTGGCAGAGTCATTTTCCTTCTCTGAGCCTTGGTTTTCTCGCCAGCTTACCCAGACATCTCTCAGCACTGTCGTGAGGCTTCAAACCCTGAAGTCATAGATATGACACTCCCCTATAGATAGGGTGGTGCCGGGTTGCCTCCTCCCATGCCTTCCACTTGCTCGCTGGGCTCCCTGCAGCTTATAACTGCCCAGCAGCAGGGCCTTGTGTCCTCAAACTGAGTCGACTCCCTGTTAGCAGCTGGAGGATTGCACCATGGCTGCAGCCGCAGCCCCAGCCTGCAGGCGGGCCGTAAATTGCACACTGTCACAATTTCAGCTAAATGATTTTCAATTCACAGGTGGAGTCACCCAGCTACACGCAGGATGAAATTCCTGCTTGGCCACCCCCTTTGCACCTCAGACTCCAGTTAGAATGGAACATGCAAATATGGACTTAAAAAAAAAGACAGAGAGACACTAATTGACCATTTGCCTTTTTTCGCCCTCTCATTAAGAGATTTAGAGTTGTTGAAAATTTCACAACACATGTAGAGGCACAGAACCTTATAAGAAGTCATCTAACCCCCTGCCATTCTCCCATAGTAAGAATCCTGTTTCCTGATACATTTCTATTGCAAACTCCGGTGACAGGGAATGCACAGTCTCAAAGCAGTCCCTACATGAAACAGGCAGCTGTGCCTGTAACATCCATGTGGGGGATGATTCTGTTTAAGGCACATCTTCCCCCTTCCTGTTTCACAGGAAATCTGTGAGGGCAGGGGCTTTACTGTATGCTCACGGCTCCATCCTCAGTGCATCACTGTGCCCAGTGCATGTGGTGGGCTCTCAGTAACTGGAGTTTAAAGTGCATTGAGAGGACTAGAAAGTTCCTCCTTTTTAAAAAAAACTTTTTATTTTGTATTGTGGTATAGCTGATTGACGATGTTGTGATAGTTTTAGGTGAACAGCAAAGGGACTCAGATATACATATACATGTATCCATTCTCCCCTTCCATCCAGGCTGCCACGTAACGTTAAGCAGAGTTCCTGGTGCTCTACAGTGGGTCCTTGTTGGTTATCTGTTTGAAATACAGCAATGTGTACATTTCCATCCCAAACTCCCAAACTATCCCTTCCCCTCATCCTTACCCCTGCAACCATAAGTTCTTTCTCTAAGTCTGTCTCTCTGCAAGTTCCTCCTAAAGAGTCTATCTCCCTTGAGCTTCTGCCTGTTGATCTTCGTTGCTTCTCTTCCATCCATTACTGATCCCAAATGAACCCACCTATCCCCTCTTCACCCAACAAAGATCACATGCTACCCCAAATCTGGCAAAAAAAAATAAAAACCCTTCCCTCCCAACAAGTCTTTTCTTCTTCAGATTAAGCGTCAGTTTCTCCAACCATTCCTGGTGAGTCACGATTTGGAGACCTCTCATCTCCTTGATGAGATCAGGTCATCCCTTCTTCTGAAAGCTTCAGTGGCTACCCAGAGCCTTTCACAGCTCAAGTTCTTTAGTCTGGCATTCAAGGCCCTCCAGTGTATGTCCAACTTAATTCTGTTTTTACTACTCTTACATTAACTCTCCTATTCGGCAAAACACACCTAATCACTTTTCCTGGAACCCCATATGTTTTTCCCTGCCTCTACACCCATTTGTAAAATGCGCCTGCCTGGAACACCTTCTCTCTTTCTTCTGCATCAAGTGACATCTGCATCACTACCAAGCCAAAGGTGTCCCCTCCTCGTGCTCATTCCAGTGTGCTGTTCCGGGAAAGGGGGCTGGTGCTAAAAGAAGCAAACTGAGGTTTAAGCCTCAGACACATTCTAACTTATCACAAGTACATATTTTTATAATCACACAGGCCTTAGGCAAATCACTTAACCTCTCCGAGCCTTAGTTTTCTCCTCTGAAAAGTGGGTCTGATGATGCCAACACCACTCACCCTCCAGAGCATCCTGAGGAATCTTGAGATGACACATGTAAGTGACAAGGTGCAGTGACTTCTCTCCACCCGAGCTTCTGGAACTTGCCCCGTGTCACTCATCAGGAACCTAATGATACATGAGCTGACTCAGGAGGGGAGTGTGTGGGTCTGCATGACTGGCCACATTTTCCTGACACCAGGCTCTGTGCTAAGAGTTTCACGTCAGTTGACTTTTAAGTGTCACAACAATCCTTCAAGGGAGATATTTTCAATGCAATCCCATTTAATAAATAAGAAGCCAGAGGCTTAGAAAAGCTAAGGAACTTGACAAGGGTGCACAGCTAACCAAGTAGCAAAGCAGGATGTGAACCCAGATCTGCTGGACAGCAGAAGCCTGTCCATGCTGCCCTGTCCCTGACGAATCCCCCAGTTTAGTGACATCTGAGTGACTCTGGACCTTGCATTCTGGAGAGTGTTACTGATTCTGGTGATGATAGTATTAGTGACTCAGGGCTAAACAGAAGGAAGCATCCCTGCAGAACTGATATGAAAGCCTCGACTTTAATGTGTTTATGCCCACATTTCCCACTCTCACCCAAACAAATGAATAAAGCAAAATGCTGGAGGAAGAGCAGAAGTGTAAAAGTCCTTTAGAGCTCCTGTCAGCACTGATTTCTTACAGTGCCTGTTGAGGGGGGTCAAAGGTAGTCAGGACTGCAGACACACAGCCTTCAGTGAGCTTCCCTCAGGGAAGAAGACAGGAAGCAGCTTAGGGAGAAGCTGAATTTAAACACAGAGACTGGTAAAAGCTGAAAAGAGGTGCAGAATGAGTGATGGGCTCCAATTACAGAGATTAAAAAAAGACTTATTGAAGAGAAAGCAGGAAAAGATCAGAGAGAGGACAGCAAGCAAGTCGTTCTGGGAAAAGACTGCACACGAGGTTATGGGGAGCACCCAGTGTGAGAACAGTGGGGGTGGGGGGAGGCTAGCCACGCCCCAGAACAGGGTGAGGACATGGATCCTGGGCATGAGGAAGGGACCACAGTAGGCAGCCCCACTCAGCACAAGTGTCATCTCTTAACAGGAGGGGTGATTCAATCTGTCCAGCTGTCACTCAGTCACCTCTGAGCATGGGGCCGGAAGAACCAACCAGGAGAAAGAGGAGGCCACAGGCCACCACTTGTAGGCTCTGAGGCCATCACCTGGAGCTGGCAGTTTGCCCAAGAGCACGGGCACCAGAGGGTGCCAGGAAGCAAAACGGACAGAGAGCAGGTCTCTGGGGTTGAGTCAATCCTCAGAAAGGAAGTGACCCAGAGAGGTCATCCAGCCCAACCCTTTCCTTCACAGATGGGAGAACTGAGGCCTTTAGAGAAATGATTTGCCTAAGGTCATGGAATAGCTGGCCTGGGCTCAGAGCTCAGAGAGTGTTAAAGGTCATTTGCCAACTTCTTTATATGCAGAGTATATCATGCAAAATGCCTGGCTGGATGAAGCACAAGGTGGAATCAAGATTGTTGGGAGAAATATCAATAACCTCAGATATGCAGATGACACCACCCCTACATCAGAAAGTGAAGAGGAACTAAACATCTTAAGGAAAGTGAAAGAGGAAAGTGAAAAAGCTGGCTTAAAACTCAACATTCAGAAAACTAAGATCATGGCATCTGGTCTCATCAGTTCATGGCAAGTAGATGGGGAAACAGTGAAAACAGTGACAGACTTTATTTTCCTGGACTCCAAAATCACTGCAGATGGTGACTACAGCCATGAAATTAAAAGACGTTTTCTCCTTGGAAGAAAAGCTATCACCAACCTAGACAGCACATTAGAAAGCAGAGACATTACTGTGCCAACAAAGGTCTGTCTAGTCAAAGCTATGGTTTTTCCAGTGGTCATGTATGGATGTGAGAGTTGGACTCCAAAGAAAGCTGAGCACCTAAGAATTGATGCTTTTGAACTGTGGTATTAGAGCAGACTCTTGAGAGTCCCTTGGACTGCAAGGAGATCCAACCAGTTGATCCTAAAGGAAATCAACCCTGAATATCCACTGGAAGAACTGATGCTAAAGCTGAAACTCTAATACTTTGGCCACCTAATGCAAAGAACTGACTCATTGGAAAAGACTCTGATGCTGGGAAAGATTGAAGGCAGGAGGAGAAGGGGATGACAGAGGATGAGATGGTTGGATGGCATCACTGACTCAATGAATTTGAGTTTGGGTAAAGTCCAGGAGTTGGTGATGGACAGGGAAGCCTGGCACACTGCAGTCCATGGGGTTGCAGAGTAGGACACGACTGAGGAACTGAATTGAACTTCCTCCCTCCGAAGAGAGCACTGAGGCCATGACACCCGGAACTAGAATGCATGCTTCCCAGCTCACCACACTCTTTCTGTTGCCAACTTTCAGTTAAGAAACCCACCTTAGAAAGGCCTCTGGGTTGAGTTTGCAAGATTAGGGAAATATTTTTCAGCCTTATCAATAGCAGAAAATATTAACACTGTTAAGAAGTAAAGTGAAGTGAAAGTCACTCAGTAGTGTCCAACTCTTTGGGACTCCATGGACTATAGAGTTCATGGAATTCTCCAGGCCAGAATTCTCAAGTGGGTAGTCTTTCCCTTCTCCAGGGGATCTTCCCAACACATGGATCAAACCCAGGTCTCCCAAATCGGAGACAGACTCTTTACCAGGTAAGCCACAAGGGAAACCCAACAACACTGAAGGGGGAAGCTGATCCCCTCTCTAGCGAATCTTCCTGACCCAGGAATCAAACCAGGGTCTCCTGCATTGCAGGAAGATTCTTCACCAACTGAGCTCTCAGGGAAGCCCTAACTTTGTTAAATACTGTACAATTATCACAACATTTGCTTTTATATCCACCATCTCCCGATCCTTACCTGGTTCCTAGGAAGCAGATTTTAGTACCATTGGTATGTTACAGGGGAGAGAATGGAGGCCAGACTCAAATTTAAAATTCTGGATTCCAAATTTTGTCCTCCTTTTTCTGCACTTGAGGTCAAGTGCTAATAATAAATGGGGAAAAGATGTTCAGGGTCACTCATGTGCTGGATGATTTATAGTGAGTAACTTGTATGTACAGTGTTTCACTTTATTTTTGCCACCTGACATAAGTTACTTGATATAAATATGACTTATGAAGAATCTACAGGTTTGGGAAGAGGTAAAGGGCTGTCCAAGGGTGTATGAAGGGGGAAGGAGGGCTGAGCTAGGAGGCGAGAGCCTCAGGGCCCTCTCTGACACTTGCTCTGCTGCTCAGCTACAAGCTGGCTCAGAACCAGACGCTCCCTCTCAGGGCCCATTTCCCCAGCCTCCAAAGTGCTAAGAGAACTGAGGAAGTTACTTTGCACAGGCCCTGCTTCTAACCTGGGCCCTTCCCATGGTGCCCAAAGAATCAACAGATCTTCCACTGAGGTCTCAAAAGAGAAGAAGAAAGAAGAGAGAGAGAGAGAAGCAAAGGTTTTTCTATATTCCATGCATTCATCCACCCCAATTTATTATGTCCACCATGTGCAAGGCTCTCTTTAGACACTTTGGGAAATTCAAAGATGAAAATGTCTCGTGGAGGGCAATTCGTACCAAAACATTTTAAAGTACACATATACAAATGTATTTAACATAATGATCCATGCTGCTGCTGCTGCTGCTGCTAAGTCACTTCAGTCGTGTCTGACTCTGTGCAATTTGTTAATAAAAGGAAATATTTGGGGGGAAAAAAGTCAGTGTCCAATAATAGGAAGTATATTAGATTGTGGCAGATCCACACATTATGACAACATAGGACTTCCCTGGTGTACAGCGGTTGGGAGTCTGTCTGCCAGAGCAGGGGATGCAGGTTCCATCCCTGGTCCAGGAAGATTCCACATGCCAACGGCCAGCTAAGACTGTTCACCACGACTGCTGAGCCTGTGCTCTAGGGCCCACAGCCACAGGGACTGAGCTCAAGGGCCACAACTACCGAAGTCCCCTTGGTCTAGAGCCTGTGTTCTGAAACAAGAGAAGCCACTGCAACGAGAAGCCCATGCACTGCTTGAGAGTCGCCCCTGCTCGCTGCAACCAGAGACAGCCCCAAGCGCAGTAACGAAGACCCAGAGCAGCCAAAATAAATTAATTCACCAGTTAAAAAAAAAAAGGGATGGTGTAGATATGTAAGAATTTGACACGGAAAGATGTTCATATTAAGTTAAAACATTTACATGAATGAACATATTTAATAAGTAGACATGAGTGTGATACACTTGCTCTCAGAAGAAAATCTAGTCTTCTAGCATATGGAGGGCTATATACAAGAATGTTAATAGTGGTCTATCTGTGTGGTGTGATTAAAAGGTAATCTTGACACTCTATGCAATTTTCTATTCTCTAAATTTTTATAAATCAATCACATTTTTATAATCAGAAAAACAACATATTTCCATTAATTAAAAATTACCATATTATCACTGATGTCACTGATATACAATAACATGAAAGAAAAAAATTTAACTTCATGTAAAGAAGGATCCAATTTTGATATACCTATAAGGGTAGAAATTTTAAATGTAGAAATTATAAAAAATTGATGTATAGCCAATATATAATATATAATTATTGGTATACAATATAGTGATATAGTATTAAAGTAACTTACAATTTTTACAGGTTGTACTCCATTTATACTTATTATAAAACATTGGCTATATCCCCTGTATGGTATGATATTTTCTTATAGCTGATTTTATACCTAATAGTTTGTAACTCTTAATCTCCTATCTCTATATTGCCCCCCCCCCCATTTTCCCTCTCCCCACTGGTGTCCACTAGTTTATTCTCTACATCTGTGAGTCTGCTTCTTTTTTGTCATTAAATATAGGAGTTTTGAAAGCCTCAAATGTTGTACAACAAAACGCAAATGATTTGCACTCCCTGATTTTGCTTTGCTTCATTGTCTGCTGTCTAGAATGAATGGGCATAAATCATTAAAAGGCAAGTAAAATTATGTAATAAGAAGGTTTTTATTTTTCTAAAAAAAAAGTGTTAATAAACTAGAAGAAATGTGAAAGTGTTAGTTGCTCAATTGTGTCTGACTCTTTGCAACCCTATGGACTGTAACCTGCCAGGCTCCTCTGTCCATGGAATTCTCCAGGCAAGAATACTGGAGTGAGTAGCCATTTCCTTCTCCAGGGAATCTTCTTGACCCAGGGATTAAATCCAGGTCTCCCACAAGGCAGGTAGATTCTTTAGAGCCCCTGCCTCTAAAATGTTAATGGTCTAACGAAGAGATGAGAAGAGAAATGGGATGACATGGTACAGCAATGTTCTGCAGACTCATCTGCTGCAGGATGGGAACAATCACAGTGGAAAGGGGCTCAAGGAAAGATTCATGAAAAAGACACATTTGAGCCACACCTTAAAAGGTAGGTATGAACAAAAACTGGAGGAAAGGGCATTCTCAGCAGGGAAAAGGCCTGGAATAGGCTTGATCACACATGACCAGCTCTCAGTCTTTCTTTCCCACCCAACCACCATGCTTAGTCATCAATTTCATCCACACCTTTTCAAACAAGGCAGTTCTGAATGAGTGCAAAGTATGCACTTTCCATTCTGGTTTGATCATATTGTATACTGGATGAGGGAAATGAACATGGATTCAACACTGTGTGACTTATGAGTGAATTATTTTAGTTTGAATTATTGGTTCTTGGCAAACGGGTTTAATTGGCAGTTTCCATCTTCACCAACTGCATCTGATACTAAAGATTCTTTAATTCTTGTGGACAAGTGGGGATTTCCTAAGTCATCAGATTCAGATCTTAGATTCATGCATCTATAAAGAAAGCTATAAATTATGGAGGGCTCAGGCTTGTCCTGGCATCCCTCTGGCATAAAGCTTTTTCTAGGCACTACCTGCTTCCAGCAGGCTCCAAACACTTGGCCTCTCTTCAGCTTAGCTCCCAGCAAAGCAGCTGGGAGCACTTCCTCTGGCTCACAGTCTCTGTTCTTAACGGTTATGTTTAGGTGACATTTGAGCAATAAATTGACTGGAGACTTGGGTGCTGATCCTGGCTCCATCACTAATTCAGTTGGAGACCTTGGAAATGAGGGGCTTGGTGTCAGTCAGTAGACCAAAGCTGCTCTTCAGCCCCACACTATCACACATTCTACGCACTCTCATCCAAATGCTCATTTGGACACAGTGATTGTCAGCAAGTGTGGTCCTTTCTCTGAGCTCCCCTGAGAATCTCAACAAAATGATCTTCATATGTTTCACACCTATAAGTCTTAAGGTTTAGGATTCTAGATTTAAATGATCATCAAAAGAGCACTGAAAAAACAGACACACACAGTGATGCCTGCACGTACTTGTATGTGCTTAAACAATAACTGAAAAGGTTTAAGTAACAGCGATTTTCCTCTAGGAAAAAGACGGAGAGTCTGGTGGTTAAAGAAACAAAGACACTGACTTTTCACTGTATACTCATTGAATTTGTTTACTGAATACATATTAAGTTAGGAACATCAATTGGTTGCATGTAAAAGAGACCTGAGAAATGATGACTTAAGCAAACATCTTTTGTATTCTTATTAAATAAGAATTCTGGGCCAGGCTGTCCAGGGTTGATGCTGAGGACCCAGGATCCTCCCAGCTGTCTGTTCCTCCTTCCGAGTTTCTGGCCTGCATCAGTCCTCAAGCTCATAGACAGCTGCTTCAAGTATGACCCCTGTGTTTCTGGCAGGAAGGTGAAAGGGCAAAGAATATTGCCTGCTGACTGTGATCCCTTAAAAAAGCTTTACTGGAAACCCTCCTCAGCTTACTTCTGCTTATATCTCATTGCTCAGAACCTGTGTGGCTCTGTCATTTTGGATTGAAGGGACACATTGCCACATCATGCAATGTTGGGATTATGTTAGTAAGAATGGATACAAGCTTTGTGATTATCAGTGTATGTGCTGTCATTTTGAAATTAAGACTATCTTTTACAGCAGTTTTGAGTTCACAGCCAAATTTAGGGAGAGATGCAGAGACTTCCCATACACCTCTGCCCCAACACATGCATAGCCTCCCCCACTATTAACATCCCCCACCAAAGGGTGCATTTGCTACAACTGATGAACCTACATTGGCATATCATAATTACTGCAAGTCCATAGTTTACATGAGGGTTCACTCTTGGTTTTATATATTCTGTGGATTTGGATAAACGAATAATGACATGTACCCATCATTATAGTATCACACAAAATAGCTTCACTGCCCTAAATTCCTCTGTGCTCTGCCTCTTCTTCCCTCCCTTCCTCAATCCCTGCAACCGCTGACCTTTTTATTGTCTCCATAGCTTTCTCATTTCCAGAGTACCATATAGTTGGAATCATACAATGCTTAGCCTTTTCAGATTGTGTTAGTAATTAGGTTATATTAATAATATGCATTTAAATCTCCTCCATGTCTTTTCATGACTCAATAGCTCATTTCTCTTTAGTGCTGAATGATATCTCATTTTCCTCACATAAAACAGTTTATTTATCCATGTACCTACAGAAGGACATTTTGGTTGATTCCAAGAGGTAATTATGAAGAAAGCTGCTATAAACTTCTGTGTACAGGTTTTCATGTGGATATAAATTTTCAGTTCCTTACAGTAAGAGTATATTTAGTTTTGTAAGAAATTGCAACACTGTCTTCCAGAGTGGCTGTGATATCTTGCATTCCTATCAGCAATAAATGAGAGTCTCCGTTGCCCCACAGCCTCTCGAGCATTGGTGCTGTTAGTGTCCTAGATTTGGGTCATTCTGATATATATGTGGTGGTCATGTATTGTCTTCAAATATATACATTTAAATGTATATTCAGTACATATTTTATATAATGTCTGGGAGTTGTTCTGCATGTGGATGCAGTTTTGGTATCTTTGTGCAGAGGAAATGAGCTCCACGTCTTACTCTTCTGCCATCTTGATTCTGTCATCTGAGGTTATTCTTAAGAACTGCTTTGGTTCTCCTAGTACTGGAAAGCCCAAGTACCCCAGTATGACAGAATGCAAGAAATAGGACCAAGAAATGAGCTATTCAGGTTTAAGTTGCTGTTTTTTTGAGCAAATCACTTCCTTTCTCTGAATTTCCACTTCCTCAAGAAAGAAAACAAACAAAACCCCAAAACAATTAGGAAACAGGAAGACAACTCAGGCCATCCCAAAGACTCATGATCTGAATCTGGAGCCCCACAGTCTCCCCCTCCTGAATTCTGCTTCCTCTCCTCCCATAAATAAAACCTGCTCTCTCTGTCTCTTTCTCTCTCACATCCATTAAAATGTTTAGCTCCCTCTTATTATGCCTAGCACAGCCTCAGCCAAGAAGCACCTGAATTGCGTAGCAGCTCCAAAGCACTGGATGCTGGATAAACTGACTGGTGTGTTGGCCCCCCATCCATCTACCAGTCCCCACAAGCTGAAGGAATGTCTCCCTCTAATTATTTTCCTAAAGAACAGACTTGAGTTCTAAGGAACAGACTTAAGAAGATGAAGTAAAGAAGATTTGCATGCAACATTTCATTAAGATTGATGGCAAAGTCCGCACTGATATAATCTACACTGCTGGTTTTATGGATGTCATCAGCATTAATAAGACTCGAGAGAATTTTTCTTTGATCTGTGACACCAAGGGTCGCTTTGTTGTTCATCGAATTACACTTGGGAAGGGCAAGTACAAGTTGTGCAAAGTGCAAAAGATCTTTGTGGGGACAAAAGGAATCCCTCATCTGGTGACTCATGATGCTCACACATCTGCTCCCCCGATCCCCTCATCAGTGTGCACTGACACCTTATAAATTAACTTGGAGACTGGCAAGATTCCTGATTTCACCAAATTTGACACTGGTAACCTGTGCATGGTGACTGGAGGTGCTAACCTGGGAAAAATTGGTGTGATCATCAATTCTGGAGAGACATCCAGGTTCTTTTGATGTAGTTCATGTGAAAGATACCAATGGCAACAGCTTTGCCACTTGGCTCTCGAACATTTTCGCTATTGGCAAAGGCAATAAACCATGGATCTCTCTTTCAGTGGAAAGGATATTAACTTTACCATTGCTGAGGAGAGCAACAAGAGACTGGCGGCCAAACAGAGTGGTGGATAAAATGATCTCTAGGTGACATGACTAGAAAAATTTTTGTACTTAAATATGATAGTACATTAAAAAAACAAACAAACAAACAACTGTTTATCTCCTGCAAAGCTCCGAAGGAGTGTTGAATGGTGCTGCAGATGAGGATTTAGAATAGGTAGAATTTATTATATAGGTATTGTTAGAATTTCCAATACCTGGTTACATCAGAAGACTTAGGCAAGAATCATTTTCTAGTAAGAAAGCTAAGAGATGTGTCTGAGAAGAAACAGAGGTAAGCAGGCAATTCCTACATAGGGGGAAATTATGGAACAACAAGGGTAGGGCTAAAGCAGACTTACAAATCAAGTAGGTACATAAGTAAACAGGTTTGCTTCCTCCATTCCTTGATATTCTGCATCTCTTGGGAGTAGAAGAGAAAGACAGAGAAAATCCCTTCAAGGCCTGCCATGTGCCAGCCACAGTGTTGTGTTCTGGACAGTTTCAAACCCTGGGTCACTCACGTAACATATTCATGGGTTTTGCCATATCTACACACCAGCTATGCCATCATCTTCTTAGTATTTTTCTTTGAATCAGCTCTCTTTTCTTTTTTTCCTTTAACTTGTAGAGCTATTTTAGCCTTCTACCAATTAATGTCATCTATAGAAGGGCTTGGTAGGTTAGTTATTTTTCTGGTGCATATTTAAATCAACATATAGCTACTGGAGAAGGAAATGGCAACTCACTCCAGTATTCTTGCCTTGAGAATCCCAGGGACAGGGGAGCCTTGTGGGCTGCTGTCTATGGGGTCGCACAGAGTTGGACACGACTGAAGCGACGTAGCAGTAGCGGCAGAATAGCTACTAGAATTAAAAAATATTTGTCCCCATGTCATAGTTACTCATGCCATACTTCAGGATACATCTAGATTAGCTTGTTCAGTCTTGGCTACCACTCTCTGATGTAGGGATGATGGTTCTCCTCCTACACATGAGGAAGCCAAGGTTCAGAGGGGTTGTAACTTGCTCAAGGTCACGAAACTAGCAGAGGCAGAGTAAGAATTGAAGCCAATTGCATTCCTAAGGCCCGTGCTCTTTCTCTTAACACTCTCCTACAGTGGGAAAGAAGGAAGAAAGAAGATACACAAAAATGAGATCTTTCTGCAGAGTTCAATGCATTCATCCTCCCAGCTTGCTCAGTTCCTAAGAAGAGCCAAGCCCGACAGCCCACTCTTGCCTCCCTGGAGAACTGGTTCCCTTCATCATGATCAAGCCCTGTACCTGGCACAGACCTGGTGCTTGATTTGTCCATCAAGTGGTGGCTCTGCTCCAAGGGCAGATCCTGAAACAGCTGTTCTGGTGCCAACGCTCCTAGAAGCCATCTTGAACCCTGCCCTTTTTTGCTGCCATCACTCAGACCACTGCTTTTGTTTCAGCTTCTTGTCTGGGCAAACAGGCCACGGCTTTGCCCTCAAGCTGGGACTTGAGCAGGGTTTGGTATTTTAGGCAGTGGATTTATGACAGTAGGCATTTCTTCTGGAACAGTTTGGCAGCATTCTTCATCTTTTCTTTCTACCAGCAGCATCTGGTTGCCTAGTACAGAGAGAACACACTTGCTTGGCAAAGAAGGGAAGGAGCTTCTGCCGCCTCCCCTGGCCCCTTCACCTTGGTCCTGCTGAGGTGTGGTCCTTCCATGAAACTGAGAGAACACAGTCAGGGTCATGTGAGGACTTAGACTCAGCGTACCTCCTGCTACATTCTCTGCCCTGCCAATGGCTGGCTCTAGGTTTGGGGAATGTAGGGTGAGAGATGAGAGAAGAGGGTCAGGAGTAATGGGGCAAAGGAACTGATATTTATTACTGGCCTCCCATGTGTCACACACGGTACTAAGTGTTCTATATCTGTTATTTCATTGAATTCTCTCAACAACCTACAACCTTAACAAGTAGGTGTTATCATACTCATCTTACAGATGAGGATATCCAAGGCTAGAAAGTTAAGTGACTTCTTTAAGGGCCGCGCAGCTACCATAAAGCAGGGCCAGGATTCAAGCCCAGCTCTGTCTGCCTCCAAAGTCCCTGGTCTTTTCCCTACATCAGGCTACTGCGTCTCTGGGTCGGGTATATTACAAGGGGACTTGGAAATCGTCTAGTTTGGGATCCCCCAGGCTGTGTGCATCAAAACACCAGTTCTTCAGGGTTGAGGAGGAGGCCAGGAGATTTTGGAGAAAGTTGGTTTAAATAACATTAAATTGACATCTTTTCTCTGGGACTTCTCAGAGCTTTTAATATCCTACTGTGTACATGAGTCTCTGAGAGGGGGCTGTAGTATGCCACATCATCTAAATTACTGTTTTGTTTTGTTTTTTTGAGTGAAAAATACCAAGAAACCCATGTTTTTAGAGCATTTTGGAAGCTGAAAAATACAAAGAGACCTCTGTTCTTAGACCTTTTTGGAAAATATTCATTTAATCAGACTTCTTTAAGTATTAAACAGGAGGCAGGAGACTTGCCCAAGTAATACAATAAGCAGAAGCAGGGTAATTCCAAGCACCCCCACGACCTCACTCCTGTCCTGCCTTTCTGTCTCCATGGAGAGGCTCTGTCCATTTCATTGGTTGTTAGGAATAAGGCAAATACCCAGCACATGCCAGGTGCTGGGGTTAACATGGCACCATGGAGAGGCAGCCACATAGCAGTGCAAAGATGGCACTGACGATGCTGTGGTAGCAAGTGGACCTCCCTTGAACCTGGCTCAAAGGCCTGGAGAAGGCTTCCTGGGAGACTGAACAGATCAGGGACTGGCTCCTGTGAGGTACCAGCTCAGCCCATGGGAAGCTGGAGCCTCTGCCCCTGGCCCACACAACAGGAACAGCAGAGCTGCCTTAGGACCGCCTCACATCCACAAAGCCCTTCCTTCTCTCATGACAGTGAAGGAAGCAATTGGCAGAGGCAGAGATTCCTTAGGAATTCACTGACAGTGGTTGAAATCCCTCTGCAATGTAAGTAAACATTCCTGGCCTGACCACAGAATGATCATGGAAAGTCTCAGCTGGAAAAGAGAGCTCAGTGACTAATCTGGTCCAGGCTACACGGGGGCATGAGGCCTGGAGGCTGAGGTCGCCTGTCACTGGGATCCAGTGCGGGTGCTGCCCACAGTTCATATGCAGTGTGAGACAGGCTATTGAGGTGGAAAATCAAAATGCGGTGGTTATAAGGCTGCCTCCTACCTGTAGGGATTGGGTGAAGAAAGGGGGAACTGAATCCAGTGCCTCCTGCCATGGAGCCTTCCCAATTCAGTTCAGTCACTCAGTTTTGTCCAACTCTTTGCAACCCTATGGACTGCAGCGTGCCAGACTTCCTTGTCTGTCACCAACTCCCAGAATTTGCTCAAACTAATGTCCATTGAGTTGGTGATGCCATCCAACCACCTCGACCTCTATCGTCCCCTTCTCCTCCTGCCTTTAATCTCTCCCAGCATCAGGGTCTTTTCCAAATGAGTTGGCTCTTCTCATCAGGTGGCCAAAGTATTGGAGTTTCAGCTTCAGCTTCAATCCTTCCAATGAATATTCAGGGTTGATTTCCTTTAGGATTGACTGGTTTGATCTCCTTGCAGTCCAAGAGACGCTCAAGAGTCCTCTCTAACACCACAGTTCAAAGGCATAAATTCTTCGGCGCTCAGCTTTCTTTATGGTCCAACTCTCACATCCATACATGACAACTGGAAAAACCATAGCTTTGACTAGACGGGCCTTTTTTGGCAATGTCTGTGCTGTCTACGTTGGTGATAGCTTTTCTTCCAAGGAGCAAGCGTCTTTTAATTTCATGGCTGCAGTCACCATCTGCAGTGACTTTTGAGCCCAGGAAAATAAAATCTGTCACTGTTTCCATTGTTTCCCCATCTATTTGCCATGAAGTGATGGGACCGGATGCCATGATCTTCATTTTTTGAATGTTGAGTTTTAAACCAGCTTTTCACTCTCCTCTTTCTCTTTCTTCACGAAGCTTTTTAGTTCCTCTTCACTTTCTGACATAGGGGTGGTGTCATCTGCATATCTGAGGTGATTGATATTTCTCCTGGCAATCTTTATTCCAGCTTGTGTTTCATCCAGCCTGGTATTTCACATGATGTATTCTGCATATAAGTTAAGTAAGCAGGGTGACAATATACAGCCTTGATGTATTCCTTTCCCAATTTTGAACCAGTCTGTTGTTCCTTGTCTGGTTCTAACCATTGTTTCTTGACCCGCATACAGGTTTCCCGGGAGGTAGGTAAGGTGGTCTAGTATTCCTCTCTCTTTAAGTATTTTCCACAGTTTGTTGTGATCCACGAAGTCAAACGCTGTAGCATAGCCAAAGAAGCAGAAGTAGATGCTTTTCTGGAATTCTCTAGCTTTTTCTATGATCCAACAGAGGTTGGCAATTTGATCTCTGGTTCCTCTGTCTTTTCTAAATCCAGTTCGAACATCTGGAAGTTCTCAGTTCAAATACTGCTGAAGTCTAGCTTGGAGAATTTTGAGCATTACTTTGCCAGCATGTGAAATAAATCCAATTGCATGGTAGTCTGAAGATTCTTTGGCATTGACTTTCTTTGGGATTGGAATGAAAACTGACCTTTTCCAGTCCTGTGGCCACTGCCGAATTTTCCAAATTTGCTGGTATATTAAGTGCAGCACTTTAATGCATTATCTTTCAGGATTTGAAATAGCTTAGCTGAATTCCATCACCTCCACTAGCTTGTTTGTAGTGATGCTTCCTAAGGCCCATTTGACTTCACACTCCAGGATGTCTGGCTCTAGATGAGTGATCATATCATTGTGGTTATCTGGGTCATTAAGATCTTTTTTTGTATAGTTCTGTGTATTCTTGCCAGCTTTTCTTAATATCTTCAGTTATCTTCTGCATATCTTTCTTAATATGCTTCTGTTAGGTCCATACCATTTCTGTCCTTTATTGTGTCCATCTTTGTATGAAATGTTCCCCTGGTATCTCTAATTTTCTTGAGGAGATCTCTAGATTAGAACCTCCATCTATAGTTCTTCAGGTACTCTGTCTATCAGATCTAATCCCTTGAATCTATTTGTCATTTCCATTATATTATAATAAGGGATTTGATTTAGGCCATACCTGAATGGTCTAGTAGTTTTCCCTACTTTCTTCTATTTAAGTCTGAATTTGGTAATAAGGAGTTCGTGATCTGAGCCACAGTCAGCTCCCAGTCTTGCTTTTGCTGACTATATAGAGCTTCTGCATCTTTGGCTGCAAAGAATGTAATCAATCTGGTTTTGGTGTTGGCTATCTGGTGATGTCCATGTGTAGAGTCATGTCATGTGTTGTTTCAAGAGGATGTCTGCTACGATCAGTGCATTCTCTTGGCAAAACTGTTAGCCTGTACCCTGCTTCATTTTGTACTCCAAGGCCAAACTAACCTATTACTCCAGGTATCACTTGACTTCCTACTTTTGCATTCCAGTCCCCTATGATGAAAAGGACATCTTTTGTGTGTGTGTGTATTAGTTCTAGAAGGTCTTCTGGTAATCACAGAACTGTTTGACTTCAGCTTCTTTGGTATTAGTGGTTGGGGCATAGACCTGTATTACTGTGATATTGAATGGTTTGCCTTGGAAACAAACAGAGATCATTCTGTCCTTTTTGAGATTGCATCCAAGCACTGCATTTCAGACTCTTTTGTTGACAATGTGGGCTACTCCATTTCTTCTAAGGGATTCTTGCCCACAGTAGTAGATATAATGATCATCTGAGTTAAATTCACTGATTCCAGTCCACTGATTCATAAAGTGTTGATGTTCATTCTTACCATCTCCTGTTTGACCACTTTCAATTTACGTTGATTCATGGACCTAACATTCGTGGTTCCTATGCAATATTGTTCTTTATAGCATCGAACTTTGTCTCCATCACCAGTCACATCCACAACTGGGTGTGTTTTTGCTTTGGCGCAGTCTCTTCATTCTTTCTGGAACTATTTCTCCGCTCTTCTCCAGTAGCATATTGGGTACCTACCAACCTGGGGAGTTCATCTTTCAGTGTCATATCTTTTTGCCTTTTCATACTTTCATGGGGTTCTTAAGGCAAGAACACTGAAGTGGTTTGCATTCCCTTCTCCAGTGGGCCACTTTTGTCAGAACTCCCCACCATTACCCATGGTGGCCCTTCACAGTAGGTCCTAGGAAAACAAGACCAACTGCTCTGGACTCCAGGGGTGGGTAGCCCTTCTCAGACTCTGCCTGCACAGAACTGTGTGCCCTTGTTGGGGTGTGGGGGTCACTTCCCCTCTCTCTGGGCCTGTTTCCTCATATCTAAGAAGGAAGAGATTGGGTTTGTGATGTTTATCGGTGAATGATCCATGGAAAGGAGTTTCATATCAGAGACAAAGCATAGCTGATGCCCTTCTGCCTTTCAATGCTCTGTTCTGCAGCCTTATCCATTTAATCCCTGGCCATTTACTGGGCATGTTTTCTGTCTTGAGATTATAGAATCTGTGTTCAGGAGACTCAAGGCCCAGTCTGGACAGGCCATGCTTTTGGCAGAGAATAAATTAAATTTCAACTAACCTGCTGGAGCAAGACATGCCTGATGGGGCCGCTGCTCAAGCTGCAGGAAGGAAAACCAGCCTGCTCTGAATGACCCTTTGGAGAACACGGCCCCTCACCCTCTGTTGGGCCCACAGCCACAGGCAGGGGCCAGCACCAGGAGCTGATCATTGAAGCATTGACACGGTGCTGCCTGTTGCTGTGACAACCCAGAACAGTCCCAGGTCATGGACCCTGCCATTTCTAAAGCTCTAAAGTTTCCTGAGCTCAGAGACCATCCTTCTATCCTGCACGCGCTCCCCTCTCAGTGGGCATTTTTCTGAGGTCAGAGGTAGGCAACAAGGAACCAATCTGGAGAAAGTGCCCTCGGCAGTTCAGACTATCTTTGGAGTCCAGCTTCAGTTCTGAAATTTGCACAGGAGGACAGCCATGATGACAATGGGTCTGGAAGCCCAATTCTTCTTGGAATGTTTTCAGAGAGTCCCCTCTGACTGAGACACTTGTGTAGAGCTGCGTGGCTGCGTGAGACAGAAGCATCACAATTAAGGTCTTCAGCAGCTGACAGGCTGTCACGTTGAAGAGGGATTGTCTTTGTTTGGAATGAGCTCCAGTGTAGAAGTATCAGGGTGACAGACTGGGCTCAAAATAAGGACAACACTTTCCAGAACTCAGATCAAGAGAAACAACAGTTCAAAGGATGGTGGATTTGTCCACCGCTGTGGAACAAGTGGAGGCTCGAGAACCATGACAGAAACGTTTTGAAAACAGTTGGCATACAAACCAGGGTCAAGCAGGTTACCCTAGACGGTCAAGTTCAGGAAGGGCCCTTTCAGTTTGGAGACTTGATTTCTAGAAAATCCCTAATAGAAGATGCTTGCCCTTTTGGGTGCCCAGTAGTGCCTGAAACCTTCCTGAAGGAAATCACTATCCAAACATGTTTGGATTTATTTTAAAAATTACATCTTTTCTCTCATCATTAGCCATCATTCCTCCTTTGAGGCCTCTTTATAAACACCGGGAGTTCTAAACTTCTTTTAACATTTCTAGCTTCACCCTTGAAATTCCTGGAGAATAAATAAGCAGTATCTTCCTTGTTAAGGTATCTGTCCTATAAACTGGGATTTCAGTACCAGGTGCTGCTGGGGGATTTCACGTGTGTGTGTGTGCGTGTGTCCATGTGTGTACTTCCCCCACTTTCTTTGCCAAGTTGGTGTTATTTTACACCTGTGATTGATGGCTCTTGGATTAATTCCTCTGCTCTGGATTCTTGATGAGATGATTAGAAATTTGGCTACTGTTCACTGCCATCTTCTCTCTGCCTTGGGCTATTTAGGAGGCAGAATGACAGTTTGATCTTTTTACTGCTCTTCCAGAAAGAGTGAATAATGATTTAATTTATAGAAATGATCAGGAATGACAGGAGAGACTTGAGATAACCGCAGATCCTCACATCATGGAAAGTCTGACTGCTTCCCCCAGTGATATTCCATGGTGCAAGTTCAGAAACCATATTTTAAGGGAGAACTCATATAGGAACAGGATCAGACTTGAACTTAGAAAATAAGGGATTCAGTCTTGTGTCTTCCCACTTCAGACCTCAATTTTCTCATCCATAATATGGAGATTCATTTATTCATTAACTCAACTCAACAGAGCATTGTATGCAAGAAGTAATAACTTTCTCTACTTGTGAAGTTGCTACACATATGAACTGGTTGAGATATGTCTGAAAATGTTTTCTAAATTATAAAGTGCTTTAGGAAGGAATGAGTTATTATACATAAGATGGGATCTAGGATTTTTTTTCCTTTCTAACAAGGTCCATTATGTCCAGTTCTAGTGAACTGTTTCTTAGCAATGATCATACATCTTCTATGGCTGACATCACTGAAAAAATCGCCCTTTCTTCCATCCTGTCCAAAGTGAAAAGTCAATACACATATGAGAGAACAGAGGCCGATCTAATTCTATACTTGAGTTATCTTTCAGCAATTAGCTGAAAGTCTAATTGCTGGGATCTCTCTAGACATATAGTCTTCTAAGAAGCTCTTCATATGCCCCAAGTTGTATAAGGCATCAAGGCCACGTTTCTGTTCTGGGGAAGCTGAGGAAGGCAGCAAGAAGTAGTGACGATAAAAACACAACAAACTGCACCACTCTTACAGACATCTTTGTCACTCACTGTGGTCCTCTGTCTCCTTATCTTACCATGAAGAGCTATTGTGGTGCTCCAGTGAGACAGTGTCGTGAAAGATCTTTGCAAAGTTAAACAGCAGGTACTATTTTTCAGGTATTATTTTTCTATGCTTACCACCTGAACTTGAGTTAGCCCTTGTGATGCCTGCCTATCTCCATGCCTCTCAATTACCAATACTGGCTCGGGCTGCAACCACAAGTGATATTTGATATTCTGATCAGTATCTATTAAATAAGTTTCCAACACTTCTATTTTCTAAGAGTCATTCTCTCTCTTTATAAATATCTGTGAGAATCATTCTCCCAATACAAAAGTTAAAAACTAATTTCACCTGATAGCCTAGCTATCTGGCTAATGCCACCCTGTTATCAGGAAGTATAGCTCTATTTCCTTTTTCTTTTTAAGCTGCAGTCATTCTAAGTCATGGCCACCTACAAGTTAATGAATATGACTTTATTTCCAAGCCTGATGACAGTACTGAGATAATGCACCACTCCTTGCAACACCTCCCAGACAACTTCTCACAGTTACACCTGCTGATAGATGGGAAGGATTACTTAACATTTCTAAAGCACAAAGGAATTTATGACTTGTTTTTATTAGTTCTTCCTTAGAGGTCCCTTAAAGTATGGTCCATAAGACATTGGTGAAGAAATCTGGGTCCTGGGTAACATCATTAACGTGACAAATCACCATTTCCATGGATAAGACTCGTTTGATTAATTCCTCCAGTAAATTCCTGTGGGGTCAATCAAGTTTTGACATTAACAATAAAGGGATTGTGAGAGCGCCATCCAACTATCAGTGAAAGTGACTGGTGCCAATGGTCTTTCAAAACTCCACCAAGTAAGCTAATGGTTTTCAGATGCGTTTTCCTCCAGCTGGATTTCTCCCTTTCCTACACGGATATCTTAATTTTCTCAAAGGTGGGACAGGGAATCTGGAGCCCTAAGAAAAGAAATAGCTCACCCACATTCACTGAGTAAACTGGCTGCAGAGCCCAGACCATAGCACTGGTAGGTGCTCGATAAGTAAATAATTGATAAATCAATGACTGAAGGAACCCAAATCTGGTATGTGTTTCTCTACCCTGACTGTGCTCTACAAAAAGCTAAAATGTGGCAGGTCCAAATAGATGGGCTATAGATGAACCTCAAATTTTGAAGGTTTTGTATGAAAAAAAAAGCTGTAAAATATCTTAATACTAATTTTTAAAAAACTATTGTTCAATCAATAATGTTCAACCAATAATGGTTTGGATATACTGGGTTAAATAAAATACTGTTAAAATCAATCATATTTGTTTCTTTTTTAATATGGCAAGAAAATTTAAAATTCCATGTATGGCTTCCCTTTGTGGCTTACATTATAAATCTATTGGGCACTATTGCAATCTAGATTACAGAAGCTTTAGAAAAAGAATTATTGCAGGGTTACAGGAGATGAGTAAAATAGGTAAGAGATTAAGAGATACAACCTTCCAATTATAAAATAAGCCACAGGGGTGTAATGTACAACATTGGGAATATAGCCAATAATGTAATAACTTTGTATGGTGAGAGAGGATAACTGCTAGACTTATCATGGTGGTTATTTTATAATGCATAAAGTAGCAAATCACTTTGTTGTACAAAAAAGAAAAAGCCTTAAAAATTAACCAAAAAGAATTATATAGAATTGTTAACCTTTCAGTAAAAATTACTTTTTCAGTCTAGCTGAGAAACTGGGAAATAAAGGTAAGGGTAATTAACTTTCTTGGCAACAGCAAAAAGACTCCTCCTTCTTTTTTCTACCTTAATCATTTCCCTAAAGTTTCCTTTGCAGTCTCTTTAACCACATACCTAGAAACCTGGGAAATCCACTGAAGTATTGGTAGCTTGTTGGGTGGCTGACCAGCCAACCCAGGAAGCCAGGCATCTAACCAGAAGAACAACCATCCCAATTCCAACTGCCACAGGCACAGAAGTCATATTCGAACCAAGGAAGTATTTTTGGAGTATACTCTTGGTGAATAAATTTTCATAACGATAATTGCCGTAATAACTGATATTTTTTAGCACTTTGCAAATTTATCACATATTTTCATGTATCATCCCATTTGATTCTTGTAATGACCGTATAATACAGGTGTTATTATGATCCCATTTGATACAGACACAAAACTCAAAATGATTAAAAGGTGTGCTTATTCCCACACAGCTAGAAGGTGGTAAATATGGTTGGAAACCCTGGCCTCCAAGTACAGTCTTTAGTTTGTATCTCAGGGCATCCAGAATCCAGGGTGTGTGCTCCCACTGGCCTGACTGAGGGTTCAGCGGCCCCAGTGTCCTTTTCCCGAAGTGCTTCTCTCTTCTTCTATAATAGGCAATAGCACTGGAGGAAAGGAAAGATTTAAGAAGAGAAGAAAAATCCAGGTAAGGGAACACAAATGCAATATCTTGATGCAAAACTTCTTTCAGAGCACACCATAATCCTCACTCTAATGACCTTTTATGCTGATGCACACGGAAAAGGAAGTGTTATCAAGGCCAAATCCTTACTAGGGGAAATCTCACCTACTGCTGGGCAGAGGCCAGCATTACTGTGTCCAAGTGAGAGATGAGGAAACTGAAGCTCAAAGGTATTAAGTTCAATGTTCACTCCACCACCCTAAGTTGGTTCGTACATCATTATGCAAATATATGCATCTTTATTGCTGCCATCTATTTTTTTGTCCTTATTCATCAATTATTCAATAATTATCTTTATTTTTATACTAGTTTCTATTCTAGTTTCTTTGGATTTACCTTGTTTACTTTCTCTGGCTCTTAAAATAGGTTTAGGGTCTTAAAATTTTTTTTTTGCTGTTGTTTTCTGGTAAATGCACTTAAGGCTATGAATTTTCCTTCAAGTATCACTTTTGCTGCATCCATATGTTTCCATTACTTCCACTGCATGTGATAATATCAAAACTCATTTCCTTAATGCTACTTCATTAATCCTTTCTTATTATTCAGTTCTAAGTATTTTTTAATTTTCACTGGCTTTCCTCTTTAATATGGTTTTAACATGGAAATATGATTTTTATTTTCCAAAAATAATATCTCTTTTTTGAATACATGGTACAAAATTAAAGAGATATAAAAAAGCATGCAGTGAAAAGAGCAGCATGGAGATTCCTTTAAAAAAGCTAGTAATAAAACTATCACATAACCTAGCAATTCCATTACTGGACATACATCCTGAGAAAATCATAGTTCAAGAAGACACATGTACGCCAATGTTCATTGCAGCACTATTTACAATAGCCAGGACATGGCAGCAACATCGATGACCATGGACAGATGAATAGATAAAGAAGTGTGGTACTTATATACAATAGAATTTATACTCAGCCATAAAAAGGAGCAATGTGAATCAGCTGAACTGAGGTGGATGAACCTAGAGCCTGTTATACAGACTGAAGTAAGCCAGAAAGAGAAAAACAAATCTTGCAGATTAACACATATATATATAGAATCTATAAAAATTGTATTTATGAACTTGTTTGAAGGGCATGAATGAAGATGCAGATGTAGAGAACAGATTCATGGACACTATAGGGGAAGGAGAGGGTAGGATGAGTTAAGAAAGTAGCATAGATATATATATCAGTTCAGTTCAGTTCAGTTCAGTTGCTCAGTCATGTCCGACTCTTTGCAACCCCCTGAATTGCAGCATGCCAGGCCTCCCTGTCCACCACCAACTCATGTCCATTGAGTCGGTGATGCCATCAAGCCATCTCATCCTCTGTTGTCCCCTGCTCCTCTTGCCCCCAATCCTTCCCAGCATCAGTCTTTTCCAATGAGTCAACTCTTCGCATGAGGTGGCCAAAGTACTGGAGTTTCAGCTTTAGCATCGTTCCTTCCAAAGAAAACCCAGGGCTGATCTCCTTTAGAATGGACTGGTTGGATCTCCTTGCAGTCCAAGTGACTCTCAAGAGTCTTCTCCAACACCACAGTTCAAAAGCATCAATTCTTTGGCGCTCAGCTTTCTTCACAGTCCAACTCTCTCATTCATACATGACCACTGGAAAAACCATAGCCTTGAATAGACGGACTTTGTTGGCTAAGTAATGTCTCTGCTTTTCAATATGCTATCTAGGACATATATATACTACCATGTAAAACAGAAAGCTAGTGGGAACTTGCTGCAAAGAACAGGGAACACAGCTTAGTGCTCTGTGACAACCTAGAAGAGTGGGATGGGAGTGAGTGAGAGGGACTCTCAAGAGTCCTATAGAGAGAGAGTTATAGTTATGACTGATTTGTGTTGTACAGCAGAAACAACACAACATTGTAAAGCAATTATCCTCCAATTAAAATAAATAAATTAATTAAAAAAAGAAAAGTCTCTCAAAAGCTACATATGTGTGATTCCATTATGATGCATAACAGAAAAGGCAAAACTATAGGGAAGAAAGCAGGTTGGGGCTAAAGATGGTGGGCGCTTGGCTCTAGAGAGACAGTAGAAAAGCTGAGAGGTAATGGAACTGCTCTGTGCCTACACTGTAGTCGTGACTGCATGCTGTATACATTTGTCAGGGCTTCCCAGGGGGTGCGGTGGTAAAGAATCCACCTGCCAGTGCAGGAGATGCAAAAGACTCAGGTTCAATTCCTGAATTGGAAAGATCCCCTGAAGTAGGAAGTGGCAACCCACTTCAGTAGTCTTGCCTAAAAAATTCCACTGACAAGCTTCAGTCCATGGGGCTGCAAAGAGTAGGACATGATTGAGCGTGCACACACACACACACACACACACATTTGTCAACAGTTGGAGAAATGTTTAATAAGAATGGTGTGTTGTACTGTATGTAAATTACATCTTAATTTCTTTAAAAATAAAAGTCTCATTTGGCTCTCCAGAATTAAACACTAGTTTCCCCTTTCATCTAAAATTTATAGCTTTGTTTTTTCTCTTCATAGTACTGCAGCTGCTGCTGCTGCTAAGTTGCTTCAGTTGTGTCCGACTCTGTGTGATCCCATAGACGGCAGCCACCAGGCTCCCCCATCCCTGGGATTCTCCAGGCAAGAACCCTGAAGTGGATTGCCATTTCCTTCTCCAATGCATGAAAGTGAAAAGTGAAAGTGAAGTTGCTCAGTCGTGTCCGACTCTTAGCGACCCCATGGACTGCAGCCTACCAGGCTCCTCCATCCATGGGATTTTCCAGGCAAGAGTACTGGAGTGGGGTGCCATTGCCTTCTCCACTTCATAGTACAGCAACATCTATTTTAGTTACAAGGAAATTTCTAAAACTATCTAATTTTTAAAAAACTGATCATCAAACCCAACAGAGTATTGTAAAGTCAAATCAAAAAATTAATTAATTAATTAATTAAAAAAAAACTGATCATCAAAACAATATTCGGAACTAGAATATGTCCTTTGCAATCTTCACAATTTGCATACTGTGATTCACTGGTAAAAATTATCTTTAACACAGACCCCTATACCTGGGATCTACTATATGTGTTGGAATCAATGAGCACATCTTGGAAAGCCTAGGGGACTCTGGCAGAGTTCTGAACCCTCCTCTCTGGGTCATTGCTTGAAATACAACCAGAAAGATCAGGTTCACAGTGTGCTTAATCCCTGGACAGCATCAGCTCTGGTGACACGAGTTAAGTAGTCATAGGAGAAGCTTGCTAAGATGGCATGGTTATAATCATCCATACCCAAACTAAAATATTCTCATTGTCTTCAGTATTGCTGGGTTGTGACAGCCAAACAACAGGATTAAACAGGGAGTGGGTGAGGTCTATCAACAGTACCATAATAATCCCTCCTGTGCACAGCAGGAGGAGGCAGTAAAAGAAAGCCCTGCTCTAGGACGACTACTCATTAATGGAGTCTTCACCTTAATCCGGAAAGTCTTTAAAGACATTGAACCCTTGCTTAGTCATTAAATACACAAGTATGGTTGGAAAAGTCACTCTCCCTATGCCTTGTTTTCTTCCTCCACAGAGAAAATTCCACCCATTTCACTTGTTACCAGAGAGACTGAGAGGAATTGTGGGCAGAGTCCAAGCACCAGAGAAGATGACCCAGAGGGATGGTATGGGGAGGGAGGTGAGGGGGGTTCAGGATGAGGAACACATGTACACCCGTGGTGGATTCACGTTGATGTATGGCAAAACCAATACAATATTGTAAAGTAAAATAAAATAAAGGAGATTCCTTCCATAACCATTGTATTTGTCAAGTGAGGATCTCTGATTCTCCTGCTGTAATGATGAGGGTAGCCTCCCATCCTAGAACCTAATGGTCAGGAGGTCCAAGAGAAACTCTCATCTGTGAATTTCCTCAATAAGCACCATATCAACACCAAATGAAATAATGGATGGATAAGGGCTTCGGACCTTACAAAATGCTGTAATGGCATCAATACCTCCCTTACACAGCCACACACTCTTTCCTGCATGAATAATTGAAGCCTGTCCTTCAAAAATCAGCTCAAGCACCAGCTCCTCCAGGGAGCCTTCCTGGAATGCCTGGCTGGAGCTTTAGTGGCCCTCCTCTGGGCTCCCAGAGCCTCTCACACTACACTGTGACTGTAAGGTTTGCCAGTCTGTCACCTCCTCTGATCTGGAGGCTAATGATCCATCTGCATCCCTCCTGTTTTCATCTCAGGGGAGGTGAGAAACCCAGCAGAGTGGGCATGCAAACATGGTTGTCAACAGATTCTTAGTGATGAAATTTAAGGTGTTGCTTTTACAAAGTCTTCCCACCTCTCCACCAGATATAATTTTTCTTTACTCTGAACTCAGAGTATTTTCTTTTTCTCTCATGGGATTGTAGCAAGTCAGGTCACCCTCTGAGCCTGGTGACGGCCACAATACTCATGCTAATGCTGCAGGAGCAGAGAGCTGGGAAGGTGCTCTGAAGGGACTGAGGGAGAGGAGCAACGGGGAAAAGGCTCAACACTGTTTCTTTTAATTTATTTTTTTTAAATTTTACTTTATTTTACTTTACAATACTGTATTGGTTTTGCCATACATCCACATGAATCTGCCACGGGTGTACACGTNTGTGTGTGTGTGTGTGTGTGTGTGTGTGTGTGTGTGTGTATCCCCTCCTTCTGGAGCTTCCCTCCCACCCCTTCCCCATCCTGCCTATCCAAACCACTCTCAAGGGATTAAGTGTATTAATGCCTTCACATATGTTTAGTAAAGGTTAATTTATCTGTCATCAGATTGTTTGTCTGACTGATTGTCATTTCTCGTGTATTTTTTGCTAAGTGAATTTTGTTTTTACACTGACATGCTTATAAGACTTTGATTTGAGAGTTAACATCTTTGTGTAGCCTTTGTAAATTGTCATTGAAAGGGTATAAATATCCACTACAGATCCTTTATGCCCCAAGAAGAAGAGTGATGGTAATTTTTTCACCTCCAAAGACAATCCTACGACCATGTATGTAGATTTATTAGCCCTCATCCTCTGAGTACCTCAGTGTGACATGTATTCCCCTAGGCAAAACTATTAAGCTTTAGCAATTATATTACTCTCCTATCTGCTGCCAGAACAAATCACTATGTACTTGGTGACATAAAACAACACAAATATATTATCTTGAAGTTCCTTAGGTCAGAAGCCCCAAACACAGTGAGTTTTATTAGGCTAAAACCAAAAGGGCAATGGTTCTGTGTTCTTGTCTGTATTCTCTACAAGAGAATCTGTTTTGTTGCTTTCTTCTGCTTCGAAAAATCATCTACACTGCTGGCTCCTGGACCCCTTCCTCCATCTTCAAAGCCAGCAATACTGGCTTTGAATTAAATAATACTTCTTTAATCCTATCTTCCCCTGATTATAGCCTGTGGAAGATTCTTTGCTTTTAAGGATTCCTGAGTAGATTGGGATCACCTGGACCATCTAAGATACTGTCCCATCTCAAGATCCTTAACTTTAATTACATCTACAGAGTCCTTTTTTCCATGCAAAGTAACAGTTTCATAGGTTTTGGGGGTTAGGACTCAAGGGGCCATGGGCCTGCTTTACACAGTTAGGGTGGGTGTGCCAATTAGAGTGTTCCTCTATAGGTAACAGCATACTAGGATAACAATGAATGAATCCATAAAGACAACAAATTTACCATAAACCAAGAAGGAAAGAAGCAAATCCACATTAATGCAGTGGTTTTATGTTGCTATCAAGGATGCGGGTCCATCTGTCATGCTGCTCAGTGATAAATGTCATGTCTAGGCTTTTTCCATGGAAATCATAAGGATGCTGCCTCACCAACACAATGCCCTAAATAAATATGTTCAAACAGGAAGAAGGGAGAAACAGTTTCATAAGTGACTTTTTCTTGTGCATGTTTTTTTTGGTCAAGATTAAAATTAAATGTTTCAAAAATTCCCATAGAAGATATTACCTTTCTTTTATTGACCCAAACTCTGTCATTAAACTAAGCCTATCTGCAAGAAAGAGTACAGGAGATTAAGATTACCATGTTATACCAATCATGATTCATGCCTTCTTTCTTAATTTGCTTTTCTAATTTCTTCCTGATTCACATTAATTTCTGTTGACAAGAAATAAGGAAAGAAACAACTATTGAGTGGTGAGCCAACAGTATCTGCCATAATGGCATATTCTGTATTGAGTTCAGATCAGTTCAGTCTCGTCCTACTCTGAGACCCCATGGACTGCAGCAGGCCAGGCTTCCCTGTCCATCACCAGCTCCAGGAGCTTACTCAGACTCATGTCTGTTGAGTCAGTGATGCCATCCAACCATCTCACCCTCTGTCATCCCCTTCTACTCCAGCCTTCAATCTTTCCCAGCATCAGGGTCTTTTCAAATGTCAGTTCTTCCCATCAGGTGGCCAAAGTATAGCGTTTCAGCTTGAGCATCAGCCCTTCCAATGAATATTCAGGACTGATTTGCTTTAGAATAACTGGTTGGATCTCCTTGCAGTCCAAGAGACTCTCAAGAGTCTTCTCCAACACCACAGTTCAAAAGTATGAATTCTTCAGCACTCATCTTTCTTTACAGTCCAACTTTCACATCCATACATGACTACTGGAAAAACTGTAGCCTTGACTAGACGGACCTTTGTTGTATTGTGTATTTGTTGTATTGTGTATTAGACCCATACTTTTCAAGATTACTATAAGAGCAAAGGAAATATGTCTAACTTACCTAGTATCAGTTACTATGCAAGATGCAGGCATTCACTGAACAATTCTCCCACTAATATAGTATCCTATTTTTCTGGAAGAGTTAGTTGCAATAACATAAAACATTCTAGCACAATGTTTTATCATATGATATAGGATAATATGCCATGTGTTACAATAATAATTATTATAAAACTTATTAAAACTCTTAATCATGTATATGTGGGTATATCCATATATATATACACAGAGAGATGATATATACTTTTCAGCTTGCCCTCAGTAGTCCAATAAAGATCTCCATGTTTTATATAACTTGCTCTCATATAATTGAACTAAAGCTTGAAATAAAAACTAATATATTCACTACATCTTAATAGATTCATAGGTAGGGTAGAAGAGTTAGTTGTGTCTGCTGTCCTAAATTAGAGAAGTCTAAGCATTCTAGAGGGAGACAGTCTAGAAGATTTCTGAGGCACTGTGCAACCACAATGCCAGACTCCCAGCCTTGAACCCATTTAACTCTTAGCATTAACAAGCTGTGGCATCTCTATGAGCCTTAAATTTTCACCCATTATTTGGGAATGATAATAGTACTCAGTCTTATTTTATGCTGATTAAATGAAATAAACCTAAATGCTCTTGTTGTTGTTCAGTCACCCAGTCTTGTCTGACTCTTTGCAACACAGTGGACTGCAGCATGCCAGGCCTCCTGGTCCCTTGCCATTTCCCGAAGTTTGCCCAAGTTTATGTCCATTGCATTGGTGATGCCATTATGCCATCTCATCATCTGACACCTTCCTCTCCTTCTGCCCTCAGTCTTTCCCAGCATTAGTGTCTTTTCCAATAAGTCAGCTTTTCACATCAGATGACCAAAATAATGGAGCTTCAGCTTCAGCGTCAGTCCTTCCAATGAGTATTCAGGGTTGATTTCCCTTAAGATTGACTGGTTTGATCTCCTTGCTGTTGAAGTTACTTTCAGGAGAGTTCTCCAGCACTATAGTTCGAAGGCATCAATTATTTGGCATCTGCCTTCATTACGGTCCAGCTCTCACAACCATATATGACTAGTGGAAGACCATTACCTTAACTATGTGGATCTTTGTCAGCAGAGTAATAATGTCTCTGCTTTTCAACACACTATCTAGGTTTGTCATAGTTTTCCAGCCAAGAAGCAGTCATCTTATGATTTCATGGCTGCAGTCAACATCTGCAGTCATTTTAGAGTCCAAGAGGAGGAAATCTGTCACTACTTCCACATTTTCCCCTTATATTTGTCATGAAGTAATGGGGTCAGATGTCATGATCTTAGTTTTTATTTTTAATATTTAGTTTTAAGCCGGGTCTTTCAATCTCCTTCTTTACCCGCATCAAGAGTCTCTTTAGTTCCTATTCACTTTCAGTCATTAGAGTGGTATCATCTGCAAAGTCGAGATTGTTGATGTTTCTGCCGCCTATCTTCATTCCAGTTTGTAACTCATCCAGCCCAGCATTTCTCATGATGTGCTCAGCATATAGGTTAACAAACAGGGTGACATCAGACAGCCCTGTTGTACTCCTTTCTCAATCCTGAACCAATCAGTTGTTCCATACAGGGTTCTAACTGTTGTTCTTGCATCTTGACCAGCATACAGGTTTCTCAGGAGACAGGTAAGATGATCTGGTATTCCCATCTCTTTAAGAGCTTTCCGCAGTAAGAGCATTTGGTAATAGTCTTACCAAAACATTTTTTTAAACTTGTATTTCCTAGTGTAATTGGTCTTTTCAATTGCAATTATAGGATAATCACTAATGAGGATTGGAAGGCAAGAAACAGGACAGTAAAGTGACAAAGAGTAAAACCTTGAGGCTCAATAGATTCCACCACTCATTTAGCTACTTTATGTTTAGTCCTTTTAAAAAGTTATTACCTGTTTTTTTTTTAATTTATTAAAGTATAGCTGACTTATAATGTTGCATTAATTTCAGGTGTACAGCAAAGTGAATCAGTTATACTTGTACATATATTCTTTTCCCATATAGGACATTACAGAATATTGAGTAAAATTCCCTGTGCTATGCAGGAGGTCTTTATTAGTTATCTATCTTATATATATTACACTCAGCTACTTTATTAACTCAATAGCCTTCATTAATTTACTTAAGGTTTCAGACTCTCAGTTTTCATATTTATATAATGAATATAATGACCACCCACCCATTCCCCAGTGGCTTATTGGGTAAAGAATCTGGCTGCAATGCTGGAGACGTAGGAGATGCAGATTCAGTCCCTGGGTGGGGAAGATCCCCTGAAGAAGGAAATGACAACCCACTCCAGGATTCTTGCCTGGAAAGTTCCTTGAACAGGAGAGCTTGATGGGCTATGGTCCATGGGGTTGCAAAGAGTGGATATGACTGAGCTACTAAACAGCACATAATAACCACATCTAGCTCATGAGATTATTCTTAATATTAAATTGAGTCATTTTATGTGGTATGCTCAATTTAAACAACAACTAGTATAGAATAATTATTCAGTAAGTATTAAATGCTTTTTTTTTTTAGTTGTGGTAGCCTTGCTTTTACAGTGTTGTACAACAAAATGAATTTAGTATATATTAGGTATATGTAAACAGTACCTCGGCCACCTGATGCGAAGAACTGACTCATTGGAATAGACCCTGATCCTAGAAAAGATTGAAGGCAGGATGAGAATCACCAGTTGGATGACATCACTGACTCAATGGACATTAGTTTGAGCAAGCTCCAGGAGTTGGTGAAGGACAGAGAAGTCTGGCATGCTGCAGTCCATGGAGTCGCAAAGAGTAGGACACAACTGAGTGACAGATCTGAGCTGAACTGAAACAATATCCCCTACTTTGTGGCTCTCCCTTTCACTGTCACCCCCATCTCACCCATCTAGGTCAGCAGAGAGCACCAGGCTGAGCTCCTTGCACTATATCGTAGGGTCCCACTAACTGTGTATTTTACACATGGCAGTGCCCATATGTCAGTCCCCATCTCACTATGCACGCCCCCCTCCTCTGTGCCCACATATCCATTCTCTATGTCTGCGTCTCTATTTCTGACTGCAAATAAGTTCATCTATACCATTTTTTTGGATGTTGTTTTTTATGTTAATGAAAGATAGACATTAGAGAACCTATTTCATTAAGGAAAATTATCAGTGTGTTCTCCTCCAGGTCAAGTAAGAGGGTCTTCTGAGAACAACCTAGAGAGCTGGAATTTGGGAAGCAAGTTATGCCATCTCAAATATCTGTGAGAATATACTAAAGGAGATAAGATAAAACAATAAGGCATAGTAGTAGTTAGTAGTAAAAGATAGAGGTCCATTGCAAGGAGTTCTGCTACAAGCCTTGCTTCACTGTAGTGGGTTTTGCATATGCCAGAGTATCTCACCTTGAAATGAACTCAATACAAGGTGATAGTAAGCAAGATGACCAAGCATGAGGGTCTGTGTGTTGGGTTAATAAGGAACCATATGAGAAACTGTGGTTGGAATTTGCGTATGAGCTAGGGAGATACTAAGACCCCCCCCAAAAAAATTTACCTTATAGTGAACCAGAGTTTGGATGTTTGCCAAATTCCAATATCAATTATATCTGCTCATTCAGGGACATTTTTAATATGTTCCCCATATCTCAGCACTAGCCTAAAAGTATTTAACTGCAGAAAGTAGAAATAGGAGAAGGGAGTTGAAGAGTGAAAAAAAGGTGAGAAAACAGTTTAATAATAACAACAAAAAGATGGAAAGATAAAGAAAACAAACAGAAGAAATATATTGTGCTACTCCTAGCCTCCTCTCCAGTTGCCAGACTTTGGATTTGGAGCTAGATTTGAAAAAGTAGAAAGAAATGAGTTAGCAGTTAAAATTCATATTATGAAATCTCGATTTTTAGGGAAAAAAACTTGTAAAAAATTCATTTTTAAAGTATTGAATATGTCAACATTAAGTAGAACAAAGTGTCAATAAAGCACATCCTTGAGCACCTTTGGTATGCCAAGTTGTAGAGTCTGAATTAATATTTTAGATTCTGGTTGACTTTCAGTGCTGAGGTACACAGACTTTCTTAGTTTGAAAGTTCTTTGTTGAAACAGTGACTTTCTGACTGTAGAAGACTCTAATGCTAGTAAATAGAATAGAAGGGCACCAGGGTTATGCTCCCCTCTCTTCTATATTATCTTAGATATTCTGAATTATCCTCCAATTTAAAAACCAGTCCTAAAATTTAATAGGTAGTAGAACTATTTGTGTGATTTATCTTTTTAAAATTGTAGTGGCGTTTTTACTTTTTTTGCAGAACCATTTTACTTTGCCCTTGGGTGCCAACACGATGTGTCCTTTAGATATATAAATTTGACAAACTGGTTAAATAGAACATTTCTTTCTCCATAAAATAATGGCTTCTATATTAACCACTTAAACCTCCAGGCAAGTAACAGATCTTCATTTCTTTAAAAATGTGGGGCTTCCCTGGCAGATAGATGTCAAATATCAAACATTCTTTGTGAATAAACCTCCCACTGATGAGGAAGTCAGATACCCAGAGATAGTATCATTCCTCCCTTTCTCTTTGGACTAGTTTGAAATGAGGGTGATTTCACTTTACAAGGGAAGAAACAAGTAAGAACATTTGCAATAGTAATAAACTTTCCCTGATGTTATCACAGCACCAGTAGGAAAGTTAAAAGAGTGCTGACTTAGGAGTCAATTAATTTTGAATTTGAATACTACATTTGGTATTGAAAAACTGTGTCACTTTGGGCAAGTCACCTATCTCATATTGGTTTGAAGCTATGTATTTATATGAGGATAATTACCCCCAAAAAAAGGTAATTCAGTTTTATTCAGTGGCACATGTTAGGTTAAAATGAATTTATGGTTTCCTCTTCCTGTATAATTAACTTTACTTGTGTCAAAATAGAGGCAACAGATTAAAAAAAAGTTTAAAAACTAAATTTAAAAAGACGATAAGCTGCAATTTAAAAATACTCTTTTCAAAAGATGAGGATCCTCATTGCTACTTTTCCATTGCCACAGGCACTTCATTCTTTTTTTTTTTTTAATGCAAAGGAGTTTATTTTTTTTTTTACATGATAGTATACATGTTTCAATACTATTCTCCCAAATCATCCCACCCTCTTCTTCTCCCACAGAGTCCAAAAGGCTGTTCTATACATCTGTATCTCTTTTGCTGTCTCGCATACAGGGTTATCATTACCATCTTTCTAAATTCCATATATATGTGTTAGTATACTGTACTGGTATTTTTCTTTCTGGCTTACTTCACTCTGTATAATAGGCTCCAGTTTCATCCACCACATTAGAACTGATTCAAATATATTCTTTTTAATGGCTGAGTAATACTCCATTGTGTATATGTACTACCTCTTTCTTATCCATTTGTCTGCTGATGGACATCTAGTTTGCTTCCATGTCCTGGCTATTATAAACAGTGCTGCGATGAACATTGGAGTACACGTGTCTCTTTCTATTCTGGTTTCCTCAGTGTGTATGCCCAGCAGTGGGATTGCTGGGTCATAAGGCAGTTCTATTTCCAGTTTTTTAAGGAATCTCCACACTCTTCTCCATAGTGGCTGTACTAGTTTGCATTCCCACCAACAGTGTAAGAGGGTTCCCTTTTCTCCACACCCTCTCCAGCATTTATTGCTTGTAGACTTTTGGATCACAGCCATTCTGACTGGTGTGAAATGGTACCTCACTATGGTTTTGATTTGCATTTCTCTGATAATGAGTGATGTTGAGCATCTTTTCATGTGTTTGTTAGCCATCTGTATGTCTTCTTTGGAGAAATGTCTNGATCACAGCCATTCTGACTGGTGTGAAATGGTACCTCATTGTGATTTTGATTTGCATTTCTCTGATAATGCGTGATGCTGAGCATCTTTTCATGTGTTTGTTAGCCATCTGTATGAAATTTATTTTATTGAAGTGGATTTATAATGTGTTAGTTTCTGCTGTACAGCAAAGTGATTCAGTTATACATATGTATATGTTCTTTTCCATTATGTTATCAAAGGATATTGAATATAGTTCCCTGTGCTATACAGTAGGATTTTGTTGTTTATCCATCTTATATATAATAATTTGGGGTTTCCAGGTGACACTAGTGGTAAAAAAACCCACCTGCCAATGCAGGAGACACAGGTTCAATCCCTCAGTTTGGAAGATCCCCTGGAGGAGGACATAGCAACTCACTCCTGTATCCTTGCCTGGAGAATCCAATGGAGAGAGGCACGTGGTGGGCTACGATCCATAGGGTCACAAAGAGTCAGACATGACTGAAGTGACTTGGCCTGCACACACACATAATAGTCTGCTAATCCCACACTCCCAGTCCTCCCCTCCCACACTCCCTCCCTTGGCAGCCACAAATTCTCTAGTCTGTGAATCTGTTTCTGTTTTTTAGATAGGTTCTTTGTGTCACGTTTTATTATGGATTCCACATATAAGTGATATTATATGGTATTTGTCTTTCTGGCTTACTTCATTTAGTATAATAAATCTCTAGGTCCATTCCATGTTGTTTCAAATGGCATTATCTTATTCCTTTTTATGGCTGAGTAATATTCCATTGTATATGTGTATCACATCTTCTTTATCCACTCATCAATTGATGGGCATTTAGGTTGCTTCCATGTCTTGGCTATTGTGCATCGTTCCATTATGAACCTAGGGGTGCATGTATCTTTTTGAATTATAGTTTTCTCTGGATATGGGCTTACCTGGTGGCTCAGATAGTAAAGCGTCTGCCTGCAATGTGGTAGACATGGCTTCAATCCCTGGGTAGGGAAGATTCCCTGGAGAAGGAAATGGCAACGCACTCCAGTACTCTTGCCTGGAAAATCCCATGGATGGAGGAGCCTGGTAGGCTACAGTCCATGGGGTCACAAAGAGTTGGACATGACTGAGAAACTTCACTTTCTTTCTTTTCTCTGGATATAGGCCCAGGAGTGAGATTGCTGGACATATGGCAACTCTATTTTTAGTTTTTCAGGAACCTCCATACTGTTCTCCACAGTGGCTATGTGAAAGTCGTTCAGTCATGTCTGACTCTTTTCGACCTCATGCTTTGTCCATGGAATTCTCTAGACAAGAATACTGGAGTGGATTGCCATTCCCTTCTCCAGGGGATCTTCCCAACCCAGGCATTGAACCAGGGTCCTCTGCATTGGCAGACAGATTCCTTACCTTCTGAGCTATCAGGGAAGCTGCAAATGTCTTTTCAGGCCTTCTACTCATTTTTTCATTAGGGGAGTGGTTATACCAATTTACATCCCCACTGACAGTGTAGGAGTGTTCCCTATTCTCCCCTATCTCTCCAACATTCGTTATCTGTAAATTCTTAAATAGCGGCCACTCTAATTGGTATGAAGCGGTACATTATTGTAGTTTTGACTTGCATTTCTCGAATCATTATAGACATTGACCATCTTTTCTTCTGCCTTTTGGCCATCTGTGTGTCTTCCTCAGGGAAATGTCTATTTAGGTCTTATACTCATTTTTTCATTAGGTTGTTTGGTTTTTTGTCATTGAGTTGTATGAACTATTTGTGTATTTTGGAAATTAAGCTCTTGCTGGTTGTATAATTTGCAAATATTTTCTCCTAGTCCAAAGGTCGTCTTTTTGTTGATGGTTTCTCTTGCTATATAAAAGCTTGTAAGACTTATTAGGTTCCTTTTGTTTGTTTTTGTTTTTATATCTACTGTCTTGGGAGACTTACCTAACCTTGGGAGAATGACCTAAGAAGACACTGATATGAATTATGTAAGGGAATGTTTTGCCTATGTTCTCTCCTAGAAGTTTTATGGTGTCTGGTCTTATATTTAAGTCTTTAAGGGCTTGAACTCTTGCTTCATCTTTCCTGTGTACCCTTTTCCTGTGGAACCAGGAACACATTTCAGGGACTGAGTCAGGATTAACTGTCAGCCATGCATTCACTTCCCTCCCTTCTCTGGAATGCCTGACTCTTCACAGAGCTGATCTCTCTTCTGTGGAGGTCCCTGACCTTCCCAGTGGCTTCCTGTGGGTGACACACATCTTGCTGATTTCCCAGCGTCCGCAAAGACAGAGAGGCTCTGAATCCTCATTACACACTGATTACTAAAACGTGTTCAAAGATTCCTCTCTACAGCCCCACTCACAAACTCTGGCTTGATCAATGTGCCATAGGTCTGTGCATGTCCCAACTTACATGGGTCACAGCTGGGACCCCAGTAGAGAAGGAGAACATATTATTTAGAAAGTTTAACTAAATGGTCTCCAGAATGCCTCAAGTTTACAACCCTACATGTTTAAGCATATTCCCTTCTCCCTAGACATGTAGAATCTTAAAAGTCAATGCTGAGAAGGCTGTTGGAGATCAGCCAGCCTGGCCCATTAATTCTTAGATTGGGAAACCAAGGCCCAGAGAAGTTATGTGATGTGGCATGACCAGAACTTGAACACAGGTTTCCCGACCCAGATTAATGATTCTTTCATGATCCTTTGGCTGCCTTTGGGGATAGCAAATAGCTCTCTGCACCAGGGAACTGAGTGGCAAGGTTCTTAACATTTCTTTCAAGTGAACTGCAGAAGTTCATGTGTGCTTTGACTAAAGCTGTTCATGACTATTGTCTAGACAATCTTGAACAGGAAAATTCTGCAATCACTACAGTTAGACAGTCATCAAACAGAGATGAGATTGAGCCCCAGCTCTACTACTGATAAGATGACTGACTTTGGACAAGTTGCTTCTGTGAACCTCAGTTCTCTGTCGTGGGCAACTGAGTCATCAGTGTCACGTCACATCAGTGCTGCCCAGCACAAACCCTGTGAGCCAGGCTGGAATTCTCTAACAGCACAGCAGTCACCAAGTCCTGCTGGGTCCTACACTGATTTCTTTATCTCTTCCATTTCTCTCTTTTCCCTGACCCTTTTCTGTTCAGGCTCCTGTTTCTGCTGCTCTGAATTATGTACATAGCTGACCTCGCTTGCAGCTCCAGAACTGGGACATCTCAGCTGCCATCCCACCACTGAAAACCTTCCCACCAATCTCAGGGTTAATTCAGACTCCATACTTGGCCCTCTAGGGTCTGCTCTCTGCCTAGCTCTTTGGCCTCATTCCTCATCTTTCCAACCCATTACTTCCATCCTTCTATCCTGCACCTGGTCACTCCAGGTCATTTTAATTCCTTTAGGAAATCTTGCCTTCCCCGGGTCTGAGTTAACCCATCTAAGTTAACACTCTGAGCCACTTCTATTATGACCACAGGACACACTGTATCTTCCCTTTACCTGACTATCCCCCACAGCAAGTGCCACAAGAGGGACCATCTTGATCATGAGTTTCGTTGTATCTCCAGAGACAAGTATTGTGTCAGGCAATATGACAGACACTTCATTTCTTTTGAAAAACTGTGAATGGATCTGTAAAATGATATGATATGATAAGAATGTCACACAAAGTAAATGAAATAAGTCTGCACAGTGTCTGATATGCAGAAGTGACTTTTAATCAGTTTTTTCTCATCCCAGTTCCCTTTTTGGATCTGCTTCTAAAAGGGTAAAAACTGGAAGGGAGACAACACAGCAAAGAAAGTAGAAAAAGACTTGAAAAAATTCTTCATGAAAGATGATATCCAAGTGGCAGAAAAGTACTCAATTTCATTAGTCATCAGGAAATACAAATTAAAACCTCAATGTAATACTGCCCCCACCCACCAGAATGGCTAAAATGAAAAGGATAGATAATAGCAAATGTTAACAAGGCCGTATAACAACTAAAACTCTCATACATTACTGTGGGGTGTGTAAAGCAGAACAATTACTTTGGAATAATGTTTGGGGGCATTGAGTAAAATGGACATATTCATACTCCATGACTCAGCAATTCCACTCCCAGATGTGTGCCCAACAGAATTGCATTCATATGTTCACCAAAGATATGTGTTAGAATGTTCATAGCAAGGACTAGAAACAACCCAGATTTCTATCAACAGCAGAATGGATAAACAAACTGCTATTTACTTACACAAGAAGAATATTACACGGTAATTAAAATGAACAACCTATGCACAACATCATGGTTTAATTTCATATATATCATAATAAGCAAAAAAAAAGCCAAACACAAAAGCATACTTGCTATATAATTCCATTCATATGAAGTTCAAGAACAAACAGAAAAATTATGGCCTTAGAAGTCATGACAGTGTTTACCCTTGGAGAGATGGAGTAATGATTGGAAGGGGCTACAAGTGGGGCTTTGGAGATTCTGGTAATTTTTTTTCTCTATTTAGGTGGTGGTTACCCAGATGTGTTCACCTTGTGGTAATTATTTTATTCACATTGCTTTATGACAATAAGTCTAGAACTTAGATTTGGGGAAGATTTCTGTCATTCCTAATGAAAAGAGTGGCTCAATTGTGCTAAACTATTGGTAGGAACCATGGGGTTTATGCTTTCCTCCTGGGAATCTGGAATTTAGTACATGCTTGGCAGAAGGTGCCTAGATAACCTCCCTCTACTTAAAGATCTAGGCCTCTGAGCTCAGGGAAGCTTCCCTGGTAGACAAGATTATAACCTGCTGTTGCATTCATTGTTGAAAGAACTAAGTACGTCCTGCTAGACTCCACTGGGAGAGGAATCTTGGAAGTTGGGTCTGGTTTGCCTCTAAGCTTCACCACATGCACTTTTTCCCTTCACTGGTTTTGCTTCGTATCCTTCCACTGTAATAAACCTTAGCTGTGAGTACAACTATATGCTGAGTCTTAGGAGTCCTGCTAGTGAATGACTGAGGGCTTCCCTGGTGTCTCAGCTGGTAAAGCATCCACCTGCAATGCAGGAGACCCGGGTTCAATCCCTAAGTGGGGAAGATCCCCTGGAGAAGGAAATGGCTATCCACTGCAGTATTCTTGCCTGGAGAATTCCATGAACAGAGGAGCCTGGCAGGCCCCAGTCTGTGGCGTCACAAAGAGATGGACATGACTGAGTGACTACTTCAGTGGTTGATTGAACCTGAGAGCAGACCCTGGCACAGAGTCAGAAGTGGGTTTCCCCAGGAGGAACCTGACTCTGAAATACAGGGAAGGGACTGTTGGGAAAGAAGGAAGGACGAAGGGGCAAGAGATGCTGAACACCTGCTGTCAGGATGGCTCTGGAGATAGGGCTGGAACAAAATAACTGCTAGTTCCTGCCTCTTGTGAGAGGGAAAAGTTACCTATAGCATTCAAAAGCGTGAATTCTACTCCACGAGAACTGGCTTGCAGCTCCCCTGGCTACTTGCTGGCCAGAGTGAGAAGGGAAATCCAGACTGAGAGATGCCTTTGGTTTCATCCTCTCCTCCAGAGCCCAGCTCTTCCAAAAGGGGAGCTTGAGGGGGCTAAGGAGGTTGACATTGCAACGTCCTCTCCTCTAAGGGGGAAGGCAAAGTGGTTGGCAGGAGTAAAATTTTGGATAAACTAGGGAAAACCAGAGGAGGCAATGCAGCCAATTCTTCAGGCCCACATCCCCTTGGCATTCCAACCACGATCTCCTGGCAGCTGTAATGTTAGCCATGTAAATGCTGAATGCATGGGACTTGTGTAAATATGCAATGAGAAAAAAAGAAAGGGGGAATTTTTGTAATGGCCTTATATTTTATGACTATAGCATCTCAATGTTTGGTAAAAACTGAAGAAAAGTGCTAGCCATGTAATTTCATAAATGCTAGAAAGATCATTCCAAAGAGGGAAACTGAAAAATTAACAACAACAAAAAGTATTCATGAAATACATCCTTACTGATGATTTTCACTTTGAGTTTTGCCTATTGGAGCCTCTGGCGTGACCAAACCAGGTCTGTTTGCCCGGTGCTCAGCTAGCCAAACTCTGATATGCTGAGGTTTGCAGCGGAGAAAGCATTTATTCATAAGGTGGCCAAGCAAGAAAATGGGAGAACAAGTCTCAAATCCGTCTCCTGGAAAGCAAGGGGCTGGAGCTACTTATGGGATAAAGAAGTAGGGTAGTCTGAGGTGTGGGAACAGATGACTGGAGGTAAGAGAAAGGTGAAGTAATTGATGTTCTGTGCAAGCATATCTGTCTTACATGCTTCTTTGTGGGACATTGTTCAGAAAATAGCATCATTAACATGATCTGAGAATGAAGTTTTGGGCCTCTGATGACAAAAGGTCATCCACTGGACACTCGCACAGGCCCAGGTGAATGGTCAGTGGTCTCTACTGATTTGAATAGAACAAGACTAGCTCCATGTTCCTGGAAAACAATTTAAGCAACCAGTTGTAGAATGAGTCACACATCAGAGGTGTTATTTATAAGGGGCAGTTAAAGGAGTCTTATGATATATTTTCTAAGTTATCTGAAACTTGGAGGACATGTATTTGTGAGAATAATTAAAGCAAGTTATTCAGTGAAGGCAGGTTACAGGATATTGTTTACTAAGCAAGTTTTGGGCTTCCTAGGTGGTACTAGTGGTAAAGAATCCACCTCCCAATGTAGGAGCCACAAGAGATATGGGTTCGATTCTTGGATTGGGAAGATCCCCTGTAATAGGAAATGGAAACCCACTTCACTATTCTTGCCTGGTGAATTCCGTGGACAGAGGAGCCTGGTGGGCTATAGCCCACGGGGCCACAGAGAGTCAGAGTCAGCTGAGCACATGCACAAACAAGCTATAGGTTAAGGGACCTAATTAATAGTTGCCCTGGGTTTCATGGGGAAAAGGCAACTGACGAAAATACAGGCACTCACCAGCTAAAAACACACTGTGGAGTTTTAAAAAGCAGTTTTTAGTAGCTAATACCCATCTGATAATATCAGATCTTGCAAATGCTGGTCCTAACAGGCTTATATTTTTGCCTGCTGTGCATATATTTGAGTGGGTCAATTTGGACTCTAAGATTCCAGACTCTAAGAATCTGGACTCTCAGAAAGTGCTTAGGAAAGCATTGCTTGTCACTGGGCGTGGAACCTGGCCCTTTGGTCCACTGGCATCAGCTATTCTGCTGCCAGAGAAATGCCATTGGCCTTTTGGGGTCCTAAATTCACTGATCTTAAGGGCCTAAGCCTAACTCTGACCTGAAACCTAATGCTCTGTGCTCTGGGTCTTAATAGCCTCAACTGGAGCTGGGCTGAACTAAAAACTGGACTCAAGCTCTAGGAACTCTGGGACCCATGTAGATAAAAAGTCCTAAACAAAGAGAATGTCATGGATTCTGGCTGAACTGTCTGGGTCACGTAAAAGTATCCACAGGAAAGGGCTTAGGATCAGATGGGACCATCTGAGAAGGAGCTCCTGCAGAAGCTCCTCAGTGCTTCTGACATAGAGATTGATGGCATTCTCACTTGAGTTTCCTGCCGGCAGTTGCACCTCAGTGCCTGCAACCCCTCAGCCTCCCCCGGAAAGATGGGAGTCTCACACTCACTTCAGAGATGTCTCCCTGCTGTTCCCAGAATACGCACTGATGGCCCCTGCCCTCTCTTCCCGGGCCAACACCTTAGGAGGTAGTTTGACTGTCAAATGCAGCTGTTCCAGAAATTGCTGCTCATTGGATAAAAGATCAGGGTGAAAGGACGGGAAGTTATGGAAGCCCATTCTGAAAGGTGTTAAAGATTCTGGGTTTCATCCCAACCACTTCTTGAACAGGATTATCTTTCTGGTTCAGTTGTATAAGAATGTTTTTCTATAAAAATGCTTTTGATCCTTCCACATACAACCTTCTGGTGAAAGGTTTGGAGGACCCCAAGGGATGATTTCAACATGTTAAGTTATGATTCCTAAATGGGACACACTGAGTTTGAGACAGAAAGGAAAATCCAAAAACCAGTATCTAGGGAGCTCAGGGAGGTACTAATGCTCTGTTTTTCAAAACTTCCCTGGAAGCTTCCCTGTTTCTGAAGGAAAATTCTCTGAGCACCTTTCCAAGTGGCTGAAACCTTTCAATTCTCACTAAGCCTGGAGCACATCTGACAGTGCTGAGCATGGTGCAACCCAGCCCCACACTTCCCATGGATAATGCCTTCAGATGCTCTCCACTCGAGGCTGGGTGAGCTGCTGTTTCAGACAAGACCACCGTTTGTAACCGCCAGCCTTGGGTAGCCCCTCCGAATGTGAGGACTGAACTGAACTAACTGGATGGAAGTGGAGGCCGTTGCGGGAGCCCCATGATTGGGTGGGGGGCATACTGGGGGCCCTGTGAACCTGTACTGCCTGCCTAGTGGCTGTCCTGTTTGGGGTGCCCTGATGACCACCAGCTCTTGGTTTCCAGGGGTTCCAGGTATGCTCTCTGGGGTGCTCTTCTTGTGTGTTGCACCTCAGCATCACTTCACCCCCTGGAAGCCTTCACATCAGCTTCAACTTTATACCTGCAGGTGTGCTAAACTTCAGCTGATGCCTTGGACCAGTAAAACTTGAGGAGAAAGCCACTTGCTTTCCTAAAATAGCCCTTTCTGGTTACTGGGCTTTAACTGGCAGAGTCCTGAACCTCTAAAGTACATGACTGAGGTTGGTGCTGCAGGCTGGGCTGGTCTCACCCTGTTTCATGGGCTCCTAGTGAGAATAATTTTGCTGGAAAGACATCTTGGCCAATATGGGAGGAAGTGGACAGTGCAGAAAAGAGTGAGTATAGCAGGCCTGAGGCTGCATTTCAGAAAGACAGGCCCTCAGCTGGCACTGGGCAATGTGAATTTCTGGAGGGTTCCCTCCTGACCTGAGATGATGAATGGTTGTCTGTCCTGTTTGTACAAATGACATGGTTCACACTGAACATCTGCTTTCCTTCTGGGAACCTGGTGTTTGGGGGCCTGCCAGGCAGAGGGTACCCATGTGACTGACCCCCAACAGAACCTCAAACCTCTATGCTCTGGTGAGCTACACTGGTAGATAAACTCTCACATGCATTGTCACAGTTTGTTGCTGGAGGAATTAAGTACATCTGCTGGGAGAGAGTCTATTAACCCTCCGGGAAGCCTGAATCTGGTGCCTTCTGGACTCTGCCCCACCTACCTCTTCCCTTCGTTGATCTCACCTCATGTCCTTTCATTGTAAATAAAGCATTGTCGAGTCCTCATAACAGGTCACAGAAACTGGGAGTGGTCTTAGGAATACCCACACAGTATCGAAAAAGGACAAGAAGGATTAAGGGATTTGTAAGAAGGATGAAGAGAGCTCAAGGCAAGATGGGGAAAGGGACAAAGAGAGGAAACGAGGCAAGAATTAATACGGCAGCAGGACTGAGCTTGTGGCTCCTGGGGCAGCCACCCGCAATGTGAGCTCAAGGACTCACAGAATTGTCCAGAGGATAGTCCTCAGATGACCCCGGCACAGCACAACTGCCTGAGGGGACACCCTAACCCTCGACTCTACTGGAAACATGAGCAGATGGGATAATAATCTATTACAGTCTGTACTGTTGTACAGGATCGAGACCTTTTGTCCATTTTTGTTGAGCTTGTGTAACCACTCTATGAGGAAGACTAGACAGGGATTATTGTTGTTCCTAATTCACAGAGCATGTAAAGGCCTCCTGTCCTTAGAGTCACAATTTACTGTCCCAGCTGTTGGTACCTCTTTGATGAAACTCACCATGATTTACCACATGTGCTGGTTCACTGTGCATATCCATCTCTTCCACAGACTTTGATTTCCTTTTTCCTTATCTATTTTTAAGATGGGGAGAGCAAAAGACCTTCTCATGATAAATTAATTGTGGGAAAATACTAAAATAAAATAAAAATCACATGAAATCTCTATTTTAGTCATCTTTGTGTACCCCCTGTTTCCAAGAATCACCTGGCACACAGTAGGTGCTCAATGAACAGTGCATTGATCTGTTGTTAGTCGAAGGGTTGTCAGAGGATTAAATGAGATTAGACCTGGCGCTTAATAGGCACTCTATCAATGCTAGTTGAGTTTCTTTGGTATTTTTATTGCTGTTATAAGTTGAAACAGAAGGAAGAAGATCACCATTTTGGCTTGCAGAACCTTAATGAAACCGGTCTAGCAGGACACTTGTGAAACCAACCTCAAAAGGTCTTTCCCCCAAGAGACCACACAAATAAAAAGTTAAAGTCAGCAGCTTCCACCCCTGAGACGAGGCACTGAGTAGAATCAACAGTCTCATCCAGATGTGAGGCTTCTTTTCAGGATCAGCTTCACTGTGACTCATTCAACATGGAGACAGGAGTAGGAATGGCTGCCTTTGTCATCGCATCTCATGAATAAGTGTCTGGAGCAAGGACAAAGGAGACTATTAGGGTGGGGAAGGGCAATTAAAAACTTCAATGAGGAAGCTGAGGAATGACCAGAAACAAGCAATGTACAGAGGTGAGACATGTCGACTCGAGATCACGTCATGATGGTACCTCGGATATTTTAAAAATGCAACACATGGGGTCAAACTGCAGTAGACGGAAAATATGAGAAAAAAAAAAAAGGCATAACCATAATCAGAAAAGGCTAAGGTCAACATGCAGAGAGGGAGATCCAAGTTCACCTGGAAGTTTTCCCTGCAGACACAGGGGTCTTCAGAGATGCTACAGGTACTACCAATCATTAAGTATCTCTTGCCAAGAAGACAGCTTGCTGCTTATGGAATCTGAAACTTTTAATCTATTTCTGTTCCAGTGCTAAAGATCTAAAACTTAGTGATGTATGTCAGGCTTATTTTTTATGGCTAGGAATCTAAAGCCTAAAGAAGACAATTAACTTGTTCAGAAAAACTCAAGGGCGGACCTGGGTCTTCACAAGTTTTGCTTCCCTACCCAACATGGGGATAAACGGATACAACTGATAGATACATGGGTGACCAATTCCAGGTGACGTGCGATGCCAGATGTGGGCCTCTTCCTGCCACAGACCTAAAGAAGGTCTTTATGAGAGCCCTCCTCTTGTCATCAAGAAGTGAAGCTCAGCAGCGCTTCAAGTTTTGGGGATCAGAGAGGATTTGAAACACGACTTCACAGATTGCTCCTGCCTGCTCACAACAGAACTAACCTCTTAGCCCCAGCTTCTAATCCATGCTGCTCTGGCCCAGCGTCTTCGCCTTCTGCTCTCACCTTCCTGCCCCTAGGGGCTCAGGCTGTGTGGCACAGCACATAGTGAGTGAGAGATCGTGGATGTCTCAGCTCCCTGTTTTGTCAACTCTCTGAGCCTGGATGGGCTCGGCCTCCTTGTAGTGCCCTAGGGCAGTTAATCAGTCCCAGTCAGAAGAATCCTTGAGTTTGTACAGCTTGAAGAAAACTTCAAGACCTTCTAATTCAGTCCTCTGATTCTGCAGATGAGGAAACACAGATAAAATCACACAGTAAAACTAGGATTCATGTTTAGGCTTTAACAGTGAAAAAGCTGGCTTAAAGTTCAACATTCAAAAAGCTAAGATCATGGTTTCTGGTTCCATCACTTCATGGCAAATAGAAGGGGAAAAATGGAAGCAGTGACATATCTTATTTTCTCACTCTTCAAAATCACTGCAGATGGTGACTGCAGCCATGAAATTAAAAGACTCCTGCTCCTTGGAAGAAAAGTTATGACAAACTTAGACAGCATATTAAAAAACAAAGACATCATTTTGCCATCAAAGGTCCGCATAGTGAAAGCTATNAATCACTGCAGATGGTGACTGCAGCCATGAAATTAAAAGACTCCTGCTCCTTGGAAGAAAAGTTATGACAAACTTAGACAGCATATTAAAAAACAAAGACATCATTTTGCCATCAAAGGTCCGCATAGTGAAAGCTATTATTTTTCCAGTGGTCACATACGGATGTGAGAGTTGGACCAAAAGGAAGGCTGAGAGCTGAAGAATTAATGCTTTCGAATGTGGTGCTGGAGATTCCCTTAGACCACAAGGAGATCAAATCAGTCAACCTCAAAGGAAATCAACCCTGACTATTCATTAGAAGGACTATTGCTGAAGCTGAAGCTGAAGCTCCAATACTTTGGCCACTTGATGTGAAGAGAGACTCACTGGAAAAGACCCTGAGGCTGGGGAAGATGGCAGGCAAAACGGGAAGTGGGCGGCAGAAGTTGAGATGGTTAGATAACATTTACCAGCTCAACAGACATGAATTGGAGCAAACTCTAGGAGATAGTGGAGGATTGAAGAACCTGGCATCTTCCAGCTATGGGATCACAAAGAGTTGGACATGACTTCGCAACTGAAAAACAACGACAACAACAATCTAACACCCTCATCCAACATCCTTTCAATAACCACACCAGTATTCTCCCTTTTAACTCTACTCAGTTTAAATCAACACACACTTACAGAATGTCTAACACGTGAATTTTAGGAAAGGGAGAGAAGGAGGAAAGACACGTGAGAAAGGAGCAGGAATCACAAAATGATCCAGAAGAAGCTGTGAGGGGGGCAAGGGTGTGGAGGATGCACTCATCATCCTTAAGAAGCATGTGGACTAAAAGGAAAGGCAGGACAAGTATATGTATCCCAAGGAAATATATGACGGCTCTAAAAAGCTTCACCCAGGTTAGATAAGAGCAAAGGGAGTTTAAGATGCTTTGCAAAGTCTTTGGGGGAAAAGGCAATATTTCAAACAGGTTCCCCTCCCTTCTAGCTGACCCTTAGAGACTAGAAAGTCAGAGATCTTCCTCAACTCTTTTGTAGTTGGGATGGCGAGAAGACTCCTTTCTGGCCAATGAGACTTAAGCAGGTTCCTTCGAGGACAGTTTCTACCACTTCTGCTTCATTCTTCCAAGAACTTGGGTTATGCTTAGAGTACAGCAGACATCACTAAACCAGGTACAGTCGGGAAGATGTAAGAGCCTGGTTCTGGAAGGAATTAAGGACAAAGTTGCCATGCCAGCCCTAGATGGCCTGCCCCTGAGCTTCCTGTGGCACGAGATATTTTGACTCTATTGGTTTGACCTCTACAGCAGAACTTCTCTAATATGAAGCTGAACCCAAAACTGATTGCTTCACAGACCTTGGAAAAGTGATGGGATTTCAAACAAGCAGAGATGGAGGGCAAATAAGTGAGCACTCCAGGACAGGGGCATATGTGAGGCATGTTCTCAGAAAGCAGGGGCAAGTACAGAGGAGAGGTTGAGAGAGGCAGACTGGCCCTGGGACAGAACCTAGAAGCTTGAGGACTTCGTTCAGAAAGCAGAGAGGGATTGGTGGTAAGGGAGAAGTACTCTCTTGGGAAGCTGATGTTCGTTCCTCGGCACCGAACACCAGGCACTTGGTGAACAGGCTTGGCGGCTGGTGAGGAGCCTGGAGCAAGAGCGGGTGGCCTATTTCCTTCTAATCCACAGCATCTGTACTACATTCCTGTTTGCTGAGTGCGTACATGGAATCTCAGGAACCACAGTACCGCAAATTCCCTCCCATCCGGAGGCGTTGCTCCCATCACTTTCCTCCCACCAGCCCTTGCCCAGCTGGAGAAGCACAGCCAGAGCCCTCTGGCTCTGAAATTGCACCCTGCCCTGACTGTGGCCCGTGTCAGGCCACAGGCATCCTCACCAAGCTTTTCAAAGAGGGAAGTCGTGAGACAGATGTACACAGAAATAAACCTGATCTGGGGTCATTGATAGGAAAGTGGAAGCGGGGAAAATATCCAACCTGTGATGGTCCTTAACAGGCTCCAGACCCCCAGGCAGCAACAAGGAATAAATTCTTTCCAGACGGGATATTCTGTGTGTATGTGTTTCTCTGATTCAGACACTTGGGCCCAGAGACAGCATGAGACAGTGGAAAATACTGCTTCCCCTTTGCTTCCAAAGTATGTTTGGACTAAATATTTTATTAATTTTGAAAATCTTTAAATTTTAAAAGTTATCCTTCCCTAGACTTCAATCTCCCTGTATATTTACCTGTACACAGAGAGGTCTGGGGGGAAAAATGAAAGCTTCACCCTCCAGATTCCCAGAGCAACCAGCAGAGGGCCGTACTCTCTCCACATCCAGCTCTGGGCCCTGTTCTGAGTCCTCAGTTCCTTGATTAGCAAGAAGCTTGTCTCCCCAGTCAGTTACATAGCAGGAACTCAGTGAATCTTTACTGAATGGATACATGAGCTGCCACAGTTATTCTTTAATAAAAGTTTTAGGAGAAGTACAAGCAGTCTACAGGCCTGGGACCGTAATAAGTACAGCCAAGCCCCAGGCCTATTGGCTCGAAGAGAGAATGAGGTTAACTTAATGTGGTTTTCACCACCTACATTCCATAGAACTAGTCCCGCTAGATTTTGATAATGTTCTAAGAAAAAGGTCCTCAGTTCAAAAAAAAAGTTTAAAAATTTGCCAATTTACCTGGCATTCTACCCATCCCTTGGGCATTAATTAGCTTAGGAAAGACTCCAAGAAAGCCTATAGGAAAGATATCTGGTTAACTGTGTAACCTAGAATTTCCCAAACTTATTTATCCATGGAAACAGTTTTTGGAGAATACCTATGAGCATTACCATGTTTGGAGAAACACTGTTTTAATATGAATGGTTTATACAGTGAAGTTTTCACATACAAATCCTATTGAGCAGTAAAAATCACCTCTAGGACAAAAACTCATTGACTGCTACATAAACAAATGGACAGGATGAGGAAATGAGGACAGATATAAGAATTCAGAATTATTACCAAAGTTACTGTCTCATCCTTCAACGAATATCTATACAACATCAGCAGATTATCCACTCTGTTAAATGCAGAGGATATAAAGAGAAATAAGACAGGGTTCCCTTTCTCCATAAGATCACTGACTAAATGGAAGAGACAGTAATTACAGAATAGTGTTCAAGCATCCAGGAAGAAAGACCTGGGAGGATCATGGAAACTCGACCTTGAATAAGATAAATAATAATAGCATTAACAGCAATATGTTTATATAGTTCTCACCACACTACCAAGCACTATTCTAAGCACTTTACATACATTAAGCCATTCAACCTCATAAAAATCTTATCAGGTACCTTTAGTACCTGCATTTTACAAATAAAGTCAGTGAAGCTCAGAAAGGTTAAACGACTTGCCCAAGATCACACAGACAGAAATGTGGCAAAGCCAGGTGGCCAGGCAGCAGGTTATAGGGCTTCTCTAGCAATAAGTAACGTACCAGGTGGAGAGCAGAAACTTCCATGTAAAGGGAATCAGGAGTAGAGAGTAATTCTGTGTATAAACAGAGAGTACATGCAGGGAGAAACGGCCCATAGGTAGACAGACCGACAGATTGAGACCAGAGCTTAAAATTAGAACTCTCAAACTTATGCTGAAAAGTTCTGAATGCATCCTGTTGATTGGTGTCCTCAGACTGTTCCATTAATGCCCTTTAGGCAAGAAAGGAAAACATAAGCCTTTAGGAGAATTGGAAATTGTAGCCTGAAATGCCTTCATGGATTTTTTTTTTTTTTAATTTTTATTTACTGGGCTGTGCTGGGTCTTAGCTGTGGTACTTGGGATTGTTAATTGTGGAATGTGGGATCAAACTCAGGCCCCCTGCATTGGGAGCATGGAGTCTTAGCCACTGGACCACCAGGGAAGTCCCCTCCATGAATTTCTCTTGAAGTTTGTTGACAAGAGCTGAAAACCTGAGAATTCTATATTTTATACCATAACAGAATTTTGTTGTTTTACTATAAAATATTTTATTCACTTACAAGTTCAATGAATATTTTTCTACATGGAATCCCAGGCAGATCTATCTGTATCCCTAATTCCCAGAGGGAGGCATAGCTGTTCAACAATGGAAGTCATTTAAGATGCCCAAGCCAGGGAGGGGCTCATGGCAGACACCAGTCAGATCTGTGTCTTCACAGATAACTAGTTAGAATTGCAAGATCTGAGAAAAAAACTTAAACATCCATCAAGAGAGAACTGGCTGAATAAATTACACTGATATGATAGAATATTCTGGTATTTAAAAAATATGCATGAGGTCAACATGTACAGATAAGGAGAGCCCTCTAAGGTAAGGCCAAGTGAAAAGAACAGCGTGGACATGTTTGCAGTGTCTTCCTACTGATGTGGAGTGAGAAAGCGCGTGTGTTGTAAGGGTGTCCCTTGGACAGGCAGAAAGGGTCCACAACAAACCATCAACCTCCAGGGGAGGACACTGAGAACACGCAGTGAGAGAAACTCAGTTTCCATTCCATCCCCTTTGGTACTATTTGAATTTTGACCATGACGCCTGCATTACTTTCTCAGATAAAAGGAGCAGCTCAGTCAGTCTTAAACTGCTTCAAAACAAAAACTGCAAGAATATAGTTTTTAAGAAGAAGACACACCGAAAAGAACTCTGGCGGCGCTGTATTATGGAGGGTGGAATGGGGAAATGAAAGAGTGGTTACTTTGAAAGATCTAATGAAAAGCCACTGCCTGAGAGCAGTTCTGCAAAGGAAGCAGGGACGAGGGAGATGTTCAAGAAGACATTTCAGAAGTGAAGCTACCGGACTTGGCAACTGGTCAGTTATGGAGCATAGGACAGAAGCAGAAGTTAAGTATAAGTCTGGTGATAAGAGAGATGGGGAGCTGTTCACTAATGGAAGGTGAGCAAGAAAAGGGGGCCGAACTTGGGGAGATAATGAGTCCAGTTTTGACATTCAGGTAGAGATGACATACTAGAAGCGTGAGTCTACTACTCAAGTCGCTTAACTTTTAAATGATTTGTTGGTCCCATTTCTTTGTCTACCAAATGAAGAGCTTGGCAACAAATTAAATGAAATGGAGATGGAAGGCACAAAGAAAAATTTAATTTTAAAAAAAGTTCAGGGATAAGAGAATGGAGCTGCCCATAGAAACAGTTCCATTCTCTTCTCAAACATTTGTTAACTTTCCAGCAGAGAGTTTTTAAAAAGGGGAAATAGATTTTTGCCTGAAGAGCAATGGGTACCAGACAAATAAACAAATATTGGTGAGTTGAAAATGCAAAAAAAAAAAAAAAAAGATGCATGATGATAAACAATCACGTTTACCTTGCTGATGCAGCAGTAGGTTCTAACAGAACTTTCCAGGCAGAAAAGAGTTAACACAACAGGCCTAAGATGGGTTATCTTTAGAAAGTCCTGCCTGGGACTTTCCTGGTTGTCCAGTAGTTAAAGCTCTGTGCTTCGTAGTTTGACCCCTGGTCAGGGAAATAAGATGCCACATTCTGTGCAGCGTGGCCAAAAAAAAAAAGGCCTGCTTTGCAAGACTGACCCTTGGCTGACATCTGAGAACCTGACCTGAATGGCAAACAACTCCCACTGTCTGAGACTGATAAGAGACTCCCTAAATGATGAGGGTGTTCCTAGACTGTTTATATAAACACTGTGCACGCTGAAAACCATTTTCTTTCTTGAAGTCTGGAATTTTGATATGTGTTAGGCAGAGGGTGTCTATGTGAGCAGCCCTGGGTAACAACCTTGGGGATGAGCTCTCTAATGAGTTCCCCAGGTTGACAACATTTGACATGCGTTGTCACTGTGTGTTGCTGAGGAATTAAGCACAGCTTGCATGATTCTACTGGCAGAAGACTTTGGGGATCTTGGGCCTGGTTTCCTTTGGGCTTCACCCCATGAAGCTTTTTTCTTCCCTGATGCTGTTTGGATCCTTTCTCTGAAATAAATCTCAGGCACAAGTACAACTACGTGCTGAGTCCTGTGAGTCTTCCTAGTAAATTATCAAACCTGGAGGTGGTTGCAGGACCCCAGCATGGCTCCCCTCAGGTGGCGGTGGGCTGGGAGGTACACTCTAAACCCGCATGGCCTGTGTCCCTGGCTATCCTCCTATCGCTCTCTGTCACAGTTCCAAAGGAATACAGAGCATCACGTATTTCTTTAAAATAAGCCTAGAGCTTCTCAGATAAAGGTAGAGTGCGGGTGACAACTTGCGTTCCTCCAGCCCCACCTGTCCCATGACCTGTCTTCTGCATCCAGAGCACCAGCCAGATAGCACCCAGGCCTGGCGCTCGTCTCTGGGAGCCTTAGCAACACACATGGACCAACCGCGTGTTCTCTGGGTGCTGGCTCACTCCGGAGGCCTGTGATTGCGTGATTACTCTATACTGGAATGGTCCGGGATTCTCCTGAGACAGATCCCAACAGAAGAGACAAAGGCTGATGGTCACAAAGCTTGTAAAAGGAAGTGCAGGGCGAAACTTCCACGCCCGGTCAGAATCCAAAGTAGCCCCAATTAACATGTGATGAGTGAAGGGTGATGCACCCGGGACCTCTGATCTTTCTTGTCCCCAAGTTCAGGAATCTGCGTGTACTCTCAGCCAGGCCCTGGCTCCAGGGGTCTCAGTCATAAAGGTGTGTCTCAGGGAGGAGCTGTCAGGACAAACCTTGGTTCCTCGCACAGGCTGTGCTCTGAAAATCACTAAGGTCCCCAACAATAAGCCATGCTTGTCTGAGAAATGGCGGTAGGGTGCTGAGGGTGGAGAGCTGGGAGGGGGAGGGTTGGTGGCCTATTTGTGCTGCAAGTCATAGCTCTTGTTGCTGCCACACCTTTTAAGATATGAGCTGGGGTAAAAAAAAGAAAAATGAGTTCTAGCAAGCTCTTCACTCTCAGTTCCCCATCCCCCAAGGGACTGATTTTCTTCCTAGACTTTCAGCATTGGCAATAGAGATGCTTTCTTTTTATCCTTTTCAGAAATACTCCTCATTCCTTCCAGGAAAACAGAACACCACCGAACTGAAAGTAGCAACCTATTTAACTGCAGATGGAAGAGTTTACAGGGTTGCGAAGGACGCAGAGTTCCTCTCACGCAATTCCATACCGATATGTGAGGGTTCAGTTCAGTTCAGTTCAGTTCAGTCGCTCAGTCATGCCNCCCCAATTAACATGTGATGAGTGAAGGGTGATGCACCCGGGACCTCTGATCTTTCTTGTCCCCAAGTTCAGGAATCTGCGTGTACTCTCAGCCAGGCCCTGGCTCCAGGGGTCTCAGTCATAAAGGTGTGTCTCAGGGAGGAGCTGTCAGGACAAACCTTGGTTCCTCGCACAGGCTGTGCTCTGAAAATCACTAAGGTCCCCAACAATAAGCCATGCTTGTCTGAGAAATGGCGGTAGGGTGCTGAGGGTGGAGAGCTGGGAGGGGGAGGGTTGGTGGCCTATTTGTGCTGCAAGTCATAGCTCTTGTTGCTGCCACACCTTTTAAGATATGAGCTGGGGTAAAAAAAAGAAAAATGAGTTCTAGCAAGCTCTTCACTCTCAGTTCCCCATCCCCCAAGGGACTGATTTTCTTCCTAGACTTTCAGCATTGGCAATAGAGATGCTTTCTTTTTATCCTTTTCAGAAATACTCCTCATTCCTTCCAGGAAAACAGAACACCACCGAACTGAAAGTAGCAACCTATTTAACTGCAGATGGAAGAGTTTACAGGGTTGCGAAGGACGCAGAGTTCCTCTCACGCAATTCCATACCGATATGTGAGGGTTCAGTTCAGTTCAGTTCAGTTCAGTCGCTCAGTCATGCCTGACTCTTTGCGACCCCATGAATCGCAGCACGCCAGGCCTCCCTGTCCATCACCATCTCCCAGAGTTCACTCAGACTCACGTCCATCAAGTCAGTGATGCCATCCAGCCATCTCATCCTCTGTCGTCTAGGTACCTGATTTTCCTATACAACCATGAAGACCATCTGAATCTTTGTAAGACACAGTCCTCTTCTTTTTTTTTCAGAGAGTCCTTAGCCTTCATTCTTTGATGTAGTCATCTGAGGCTAGCCTTGCCTAATCTAGATTTTCCTTTTGGCAGTTCACTAAGACATTTCTATTTTCTTCTTAGTTGCACAAATTCTATTTTCCCCCAAACTAGAGTATTCCTTCTGTAATCTATTACCTTGCAGAAACAACCAGAGTTCTGAGTTAAGATCCAAAAGGGCTTGGTTAGAAATGCCACCTGTGGACTTTGGCAGGTTCCATAATCTCTCTGGGCCTCGTTTTTCTACCTGTAAAATAGGAGCAAATATAATAATCCACATGATGCATGCTTAGCCTTGTGCCCTTCACACAGCAAGCCTGGAATAAAAGGTGGCTGTTATTATATTATTTACTACAGCAAAGACTTTCTCCAAGTCTCCTTAAACTCAGATTTTAGAGGACTATCTGCAGACATAAGTATTGACTTTTTTCCTATTTCTCTTTCATCTTTTTTTAACTCCCGGTTTATTTTCTCACCTTTCACTCCTAATGGGTTACTCTCTGACATCTGAATCCCATGGGCTCTTTGTCTCCCTGATTTGTTGTTCAATTGTTGTTGTTGCTCTGTTGTGTCCAATTCTTTGCAACCCCGTGGACAGCAGCACACCAGGCTTACCTGTCCTTCATCATCTCCCAGAGTTTGCTCAAACTCATGTTCATTCAGTCAGTGTTGCCATCCAACCATCTCATCCTCTGTCATCCCCTTCTCCTCCTGCCCTCAATCTTTTCCAGCATCAGGGTCTTTTCCAAAGAGTCAGCTCTTCCCATCAGGTGACAAAAATATTGGAGCTCCAGCATCATTCCTTCCAATGAAGATTCAGGACTGATTTCCTTTAGGATTGACTGGTTTGATCTTGCCGTCCAAGGGACTCTCAAGAATCTTCCCCAACATCATAGTTAAGCATCATTTCTTCAGTGCTCAGCCTTCTTTATGGTCCAACTCTCATATCCGTACGTGACTACTGGAAAAACCAAAGGTCTGTCTTTGACTAGACAGACCTTTGTTGGCAAAATAATGTCTCTGCTTTTTAATATGCTGTCTAGGTTGGTCGTAGCTTTTCTTACAAGGAGCAAGTGTCTCTTAATTTCATGGCTGCAGTCACCATCTGCAGTGATTTGAGGGTCCAAGAAAATGAAGTCTGTCACTGTTTCCATTGTTTCCCCATCTATATGCCATAAAGTGATGGGACTGGATGCCATGATCTTTGTTTTTTGAATGTTGAGTGGAAAGCCAGCCTTTTCACTCTCCTCTTTGACCCTTCATCAAGAGACTCTTTAATGCCTCTTCACTTTCTGCCATAAGGGTGGTATCATCTGCATATCTGAGGTTATTGATATTTCTTCCCAAAATCTTAATATCAGTTTGTGCTTCATCCAGCCTGGCATTTCATATGATGTACTCTGCATATAAGTTAAATAAGCAGGATGACAATATACAGCCTTAATGTACTCCTTTCCCAGTTTGGTACCAGTCCCTTCTTCCTTGTCCATTTCGAACTGTTGCTTCTGGACCTGCATGTAGGTTTCACAGGAGACAGGTAATGTGGTCTGGTATTTCCATCTCTTTAAGAATTTTCCCCTGAGTAGCAATCTTTGTCATAAGTACACTACTGGTGCTTCTTCCTTACCACTCTCAACATGCCCATCTTAGTCCATCTTGTTGCTGTTCAGTCGCTCAGTCTGGTCCAACTCTGAAACCCCATGGACGACAGCACACAGGGCTTCCCTGTCCTTTAGCATCTCCCGGAGCTTGCTCAGACTCATGTCCATTGAGTGGGTGATACCATTCAACCATCTTGTCCTTGTTGTCCCCGTCTCCTCCTGCCTTCAGTCTTTCCCAGCATTAGGGTCTCAGTCACTTAGCAAGTGTTCACAGAGAACTTTCTAGATTACAGACAACATTTTCATGGCAGATAGGACACATTACATTTTTCTTCAGTCAAGACACTTGGAGTTAATAATTAATAAGAGCTACTAGAAAAAGTTTGTTTCCTGATTTATCTCTGTTTTGTATTACCTATAACAAAGATTTTATGGTTGATTGAGATATCTAAATAACCAGTTTTCTTTTTTCATGAGTCACATGCATTCTAGATGCTTCTTTCCTCCTAAGGGTCTAGCAATGTCCCAACCTTTCTGCTAGAATAACAATGGCCACACAACAATTGTCTAGTTGTGTGGATTTCTGGGATTGGCAGGGAAAAAGTAAGTGTGAAACCCCATCACAAATCCAGCCAGAGTAGCTTCAAGGAGAAGCAAAAGATGGCATTTAAAAATCAGATTCAAGATGCAGAATAGGTTTAGACATCAGTGAAATGTAAATCAAACCCTTAGATATCACCACACCTACCATTATATAATGGCTATAATCAAAAGGACAGATAATTACAAGTGTTGACAAGGAAAGAGAATTTGGAAGCCTTATACAGTGCTGGTGGGAATGTAAAATGGTGGAATTGCTTTGAAAACAGTTTGGCAGTTTCTTAAAATGAAAATGTTAAACATAGATTTATTATATATATGTGTGTGTGTGTGTGTGTATTATATATAAATATATGATCCAGCAACTTCACTCCTAAGTATATATATCCAAGAGAAATGAAACATGTGTGCACAAAAATTGTATGAATAGTCATAGCAGCCTTATTCAGAATAGCCAGAAACCAGAAATAAGCCAGCTGCCCATGATCTCATGAATGGACATAAATAAGAAGTGATGTGTCACAATGGTAGAGAATCTGCCTGCCCATGTAGGAGATGCAGGTTCCATCTCTGGGTCGGGAAGATCCCCTGGAGAAGGAAATGGCAACCTACTCCAGTATTCTTGCCTGGGAAATCCCATGGAAAGAGGAGCCTGGCAGGCTAAAGTTCATGGAGTTGCAAAAAGTCAGACATGATTGAGCACACACACCCACCCATGTCCAATAGTGGGATGTTATTTGACAATAAAAAGGAATAAATACTGGTAGATGCTAAAATATGGATGAACTTTGACAACAGGCTGCTATGTGAAAGAAGCTGGTCACAAAAGATTACATGTTGTATGATTCCTTTTATATGAAATGTGCAGAATAGGCAAATCCACAGAAAGTAGATTAGTAGTTGCTTAGGGCTGAGGAGGGTTAGAGGGAATTGGGAGTGACTGCTCATGAGTATAGGATTTCCTTATAGTGTGATGAATATGTTCTAAAATTGATTGTGGTGATGGTTGCTCAACTCTGTGAAATACTGCAAAAACATTGAATTGTACACTTTAACTGAGTGGATTGTGTAGGGTGTCAACATCTCAGTAAAATACATCTCAATAAAATAGTTATACTATAAATAGATAATCAAGCAAGAAAGAATCTTATCTTGATAATAAAGACTAAAAACTAAAGGTCTTTAACCCCTAAGTGAACCTAATCATCAGTGCAAAATGGGAGATCAGTGCAAAATGCTGTAAGGAAGGCACACTGAGAAAACCAAACCTTCAAAACAAAAGTGGATTATCTAAAAAGATATTTTAATGTCAGCTTCCCTTGGCTCCTTTAAGCCTTGTAAGCCAATCTGGATTGCTCAGGATAGTAATTATGAGGTAAAAGTTAAACCTATATGAAATGCTACTGGCAACCAAACCAAATAAAGATGTTATTGGCCATTGTGTACTCCACACCCTTAGACAACTCCCAGGTTATTCGAGGCCCTGCCTGGGAGTTGTTTGCAGTGTCTGACAGTGCTCTGCCTGTTACATGGTACCAAATCAGCTTTGCCGTCTGCCTCAGAGTCTCAGCTCACCTCTTACCACCAGTAGGAAAAGTAAAAGATGTTGTTCCCATATCTAGTAATAACCAAAATTAAAATAATTGTATAAAATATAAAACTAAGTATATGTATTTTGTAATATAATGTAAATATAATAAAGATCTATTGACAATGGCAACAAAGAATACAAAATGCATGAGACATAGAGAGGAATTATAAAATTTTACTGGAGAATAAAAAAGATCTCAGTAAAAGGAACAATAAATATTCAATGTACCAGTATGGGAGGATTCAGTACTGAAAAGAAACCAATCCCCTCTAAGTTATTCTGGAGGTTCAGGAAAATCCCAGTGAAATTTCTAGTGGAAGCAAGTGTGTGTGAGAATGTGTATGTGTGTGCGCACCAGTGGGCATGCGTGTAGTATGTGAAACAAGCACTTTAGCAGGGGCACAGTCTGGACAACTTGATTCTCAACATTTCCTGGGTGAGACTAGAGCCAAGAGTTTTTTTAAAAAATAGGAACAAAGAGAGTGGTATAAAAGAATAGCTACAGAATTAGAGGAGCAGAAGAGAGTCCAGAAATAGACCCTCATATTGGTAAGAAATTTGTAAATGGTGTTGGGATGGCTGCCTAGTGTGAGAGGCCATGACTGACCTGCTCCTGGGACACCAAGAGGCTGGAGAGGTTCTCCAGAGCAGGGAAAGCCCTCGGGTCAGATTGGAAGGTCCTAGGTCTGTGACACAGCTTAGCTAGTCTGAGAACAGGAACCCAGACATCAGGACATCTAGACATGGAATCTATGTTGGGAGGGACAGAGTAGTTACATTGCTGCATAAGGCAGGGTTGGGAGCTATTGTATTAATAATACGCCTGCCCACAATCCTGGGAATAATAACTCAAGCAGGGGAGATACAGAAGTTCCCCCAAATCCTAATCTCTGCCACCCTAGGTAGCCTCAGAGACAGAAGGTGGGCTGTGAGGAACTATGAGAGATTTCCATCAAGGTACCCTTCACCTGGGTTCAGTGAACACTTGCCCTCACTGACTATATCTGAATGCCTGATTTTTATGCACCCAGAAACAAACAGAAGCCTTGGCTTCTCACAAGTCCCCATTTGGAAAAGTTGATCTCTCCCTTAATCTGTTCACAAAGATTATTTCCAAATAAATTAAACTTCGGATTCAACAATCCAACTTCTAGGAATCTCACCTATTGCAATGCTCATAAAAAGTATATCAAGACATACATAAAGGAACATTCATTATAGCAAGGCTTGTATTGGCTCAAAGAGTGGGAAATAGTCCTGATAATAGCTAACAGATACTGAGGACTTACTGTGAGTCTGGCTTTGCTTGAAGTCATTACCGGGGCCCTCATTTGACCTGTGCCACATCCTGACCCGAGAAGTGGAATTATCGGTTCCATTTTACAGACAGGGAAACGGTGGCACTGAAAGGAGGAATGTCACAGAGCTGGTTTGACTCTAGATATTTGACTGCAAAGCTCATGGTTAAGCTGGACTTCTCACTGTGCATGCATGCGTGCTGTCGCTTCAATCGTGTCCAACTCTTTGCAACCCCATGGACTGTAGCCCACCAGGCTCCTCTGTCCATGGGATTCTCCAGGCAAGCATACTGGAGTGGGTTGCCATGCCCTCCTCCAGGGGATCTTCCTGACCCGGGGATCTAACCGGTGTCTCTTATGTCTCTTGCATTGGCAGGCAGGTTCTTTACCACAAGCACCACCTGGGAAGTCCCAGTCTTCCTCACTGCCTCAACCCAAATGTCTATGACACATTCACTCATTCATTCATTCAAAAATGTTTCTTGAGCACTACTCTAGGCTAGGCAGTGGAGACAGTGAAAAAAGTAAACACGGTCCCTACCTTCACTGAGATTACAGTCTGATGGCGGGTGGCGGGGGGCGGGGGGACACAAAAACTTAATTGTAATGAGTGCAAATAGATCACACGATGAACCCAGGGTTCTGGGAAGGCTTCCCTGAGGAAGTCACATCAGAGCTGAGATCTGGTGGGGCAGTAGTAGGCTGGGACAGGTAAGGGTGTGTGTGTGTCTGTGTGTGTGCAGAGAACAACCTTTGTAATGATCCTGTGACAGAAGGGAGTATGAGGTAAACACTTATACCAGTAACTATAAATGTTATTTTAAGGCCCTGGCTTCTGAGAAACCTATACATGTCACCCTGTTTTCTCCCAACCAGAGAATACTGGCTCTGGGTAGGGTGGAGGGCAATGGTGGTTTTGCCCGAGTCCAGAGTACATGCCTCTAGGGCTTGGCAAGGAAGCAGGTGTAGATACCTCCAGTTCCTGGGCGGGGGCTCAGCATGCTTTGCCTGCAAAGGGCACCTTTGGAGATACACATCTGCAGGAGGGAATGAGTCTAATCTGGCCTGGAGGGAGGCCACTCCTTCTCCAGAGAGAAGAGACAAATTCAGATGGGTACAGATGACCAGAGACAGACTCATGTTCAAAGGACTATGCCGTGGGCATAGCTGGGAAGTCCTGGCTGCTTTCTGAAGTCAGATACAATCGTGCATCTGCTCTTCGCTGAAAAGCAAGCTTCCATGAGCACTGAGCAGGGGTAAGGCACAGGCTTGCCTGCTGCAGGCAGTTGAAAGAAATACTGTTCTTCCATATCTCATAGGGCTTCAAATCCTTTTTGAAATAAGAAGCAGTATAAATAAACATAACACTTGGAAAATGCAAGGCATACACACATAAAAAGATCAAATTCTACACAAAATATATTACAAATATAACCATATGAAACAAACCAACCAAAATACCATAAATAGTAAAAGGACAGGGGAGAAATATTCTTAAAAAAGAGTGTAAATTATGTTTTGCCTTTTAAATGTGAAATTATATAAGGGTTTTCCTACTTTTTGTATTCCCTAAAGTTCTAAAATAAACACAGACTACACTTCTGATGGCAAGAAGAGTAAACTTTATTTAAATTCTTTAATTAATGCAGTCAGATTCTCATTGAGTGCCTCTTGTACCAGGCACGGTTCTAGGCTCTGGCATTCAATAGTGTGTGTTTGACATGACATTGCAAGGATCAGGAAGGTCTGCTTGGCAAAGGCAGAGGGAGGAGCAGGGAGGGAAGCGCTTGGGTGAGGGGCCAGGGAAGGTGGCAGGGGGGAGATTATAGGGTAGTGGGATCATGTAGGCCCTTTAGAACATGAAAAGATTTGGGACTTTACTCTAAATGGGTTTAAACAAAGCAAGAGTTAAAAGCTCTTGTGGGAGAGAGAGCAAAACAGCATACAAAGGTATGGTTCAGATGTCACAGTGAGGAGGGCAAGGGCCCTAGGCAGAAGAGAGAGGAAGCCTTCATAGACACAGTAATCAGCAAGGTGGGCAACAAGGAAGGTGGGATTCACACCGAAGATAAGGAAGGCCACTCTGGAAGGAGGACACCTATTTTGTCACAGCACTTTCTTTAACAAAACCAAAATCTTAATATTACAAATAAATATTTTAAAGGAAGGAAGTTCTGTGTTAATAATGGACAACTAGACTTTTACTGGAGATTAAAAAATATGCCAAAAATTTTAGGAAATTTGCAAGCTGCTGTCTGATATAATTGTTTCCGTAAGAACTCAGAATATGTTAAGCCTCTTGGCTCTTAACAAAATGTCCACACCAGGGAGGAGAAAGAAATTCTGCTTAGAGGGCAGCTCAGCACCTTTGCAAACCTGTGAAACAATAAGGAAGAACTTTCCATTCCTTCCGCCACATTCCTTCCCCCAGCATTCTTGGCATCTGCTAAGAGGGACCTGCCCAGCCATCAAACACAGGCGTGTAGTTGAACATGACACAAGCATTAGCCGTGTGTTCCAAAAAGACTAGTGGAGCTTTACTCCTAAAGTCATCGTACGAGGGTATAATTTCAGAGCACTTCAGACCCAGGTAAAGCGCCAGGCACAATCCTGTGTCACTTGACAAGCAATTACTGCATAGGACCAAAGGAAGAAGAAAACAGGGGAGGAGGCCACTGTGCTCTTACGAGAAGTAACAGAAGAGTTCTTGTTTTACGTTCCCCCACCAAATGGAAAGTGAGACCCAGCATTTCTAATCCCCAACCCAGCCACAGAAGGCAGCCAGGTAAGCTCGTTCCTTCCCCAGCTCTAGCAAGAGTCCCTCCACCAACACCAGGGGAGCCTGGAAGCACTAGCAAGTAGAACAGATTTGGAGTCCTGCTGGGCAAAAAGCGCAGCCAGCAGAAGTACTCTGTTTCTCTGCTGGCCTGGACACTTCCAAGTCCATCAAGGAAATACTGGGTTGGTGGGTGGGACTGGCAGGAGGGACTCTGACATCACAAGCAGACTGCCCAGGAAGTATCCTTGTCCCTGTAGACCTCAAACTCCATTCCCCCATCCAAAGATGGGGTTAGGCAGGTGATATCGACAAGAGGGATTCTGCCACGGCAAGAGTATGGCCTAAGAAGCCTTTTTGTCCCTTTGGGCCTTGTCCCTTCCCTAATTGAGAGACACTACAGCCCTTTCCTCACCTATAGGCAGCACCAGCAGGGGCCTATGGGAACAGCATCAGATCAACCAAGCAGAGCCAAATAACATTGCAAAGGCTCTGAAAACTAAACTGCCAATGACACTACAGCCCACCAAAGTAAGCCAGAACCTGTGTGCTAAACCTGAGCACAATGAATACCTCCTAAAATTAAAAAAGAAATGTAAATAGGACCTCAAGTATCCTAACACAGTAGACAGCATGTCCAGGAAACAATTTTTAAAAATCTATTGCATCAGACTTCCCTGGTGGTACAGTGGATGGGATCCACCTGCCAATCCCTGGTGCAAGAAGAGTCCATATGCTGAGGAGCAAGTATCCTGTCAAGGATACTTCCTGGGCAGTCTGCTCGTGATGGCATGGGCAATAAACTAAAGCCCATGCACCATAACGAGTGAACCTGTGTGCTGCCACTGCTGAAGCCTGTGTGCCCAGAGCCTGTGCGCCATGCAAGAGGAGCCAACACAATGAGAAGCCCGTGCCTGGCAACAAAGAGTCGCCCTCGCCACTGCAACAAGGGAAAGCTCTCCTGCAGCAACAGAGAGCAAAACTAAATAGGTTTTTAATTCATTACATCAAGAACAAAGAAAATCACAACTTGAATGAGAAAAGACAATCAACTGATACCAATATAAGATGAATTCGATGCTGAGAATTACCTGATAAGGATTTAAAAGCAGTTGTCATAAAAATGCATCAACAGCCAACTATAAATCCTCTTGTAACAAAAGAAAAAAATAGAAATTTTCAGCAAGAAAAGAAATTACAAAAAACAATCGATGAAAATGGTACAACTTCAAAAACAAAATTAAAAATCTTGCAAGATGGTCTCAGATTAGAGAGGAAAAGACAGGATAGAATCAGTGAACTTAAGGAGACAATAGAATTTAAACAGTTGAACAACAGAGAAAAATAGAAAAAAGAAAAATGAACAGAGCCTCAGACTCTGGTGGGGTAATAAGAAAAATGTCAACATTCATCACTGGAATCCCAGAAGAAGAACTAGAAGAGTATTCAAAAATAATAATAATAAAAACAAAAGTTTTTCAAGTTTTATAGACACAACCTATAGATTCAAGATTCAAGAAGCTGAGTGAATGCAAAGAGGATAAATCTAGAGAAATCCACCCCAAGACACATGATAATTAAACTTTAAAAAACGAAAGACAAACACAAAATTGTGAACACAGCCAGGGAGGAATAACACATTACCTATAGGAGAATACCAATTTGAATGACAGATTTCTCATCCGAACCCATAAAGGCCAGCTGGAAATTGTACCACATTGTTTCAAGTGCTGAAAGAGAAACTGTCAATGGTAAACTCTACATCCAGTGAAATTATCCTTCTGAATAAAGGAGAGATGTAGTCATCCTCAGACAAAGAAAAAAGAATTCAATGCCAGCAGACCTACTGTAGGATGTTCTTCAAGTGGAAATGAAATGACTTTTTCTTAAATAAAAGGAATCTCAGAGCATCAGGAAAGAAGATAGAAGAATGGATAAAACAGAAATATGAATACATACAATAGACTATTCATGGACAGAGGAGCCTGGTGGGCTGCATTCCATGGGGTCACAAAGAGATGGACATGACTGAGTGACTAACACTTACTTACTTACTTATACATGTATGAAAGTGAAAGTGAAGTTCACTCAGTTGTGTCCGAATCTTTGCGACCCCATGAACTATACAGTCCACGGAATTCTCCAGGCCAGAATGCTGGAGTGGGTAGCCTTTCCCTTCTTCAAGTGATCTTCCCAAGGTATTGTGGCACCTTTTTATTTTTGGCACTTTTGTTTTACTCATAGTCTTGTTGGTCTAAATAAAATGGTTAACTGAGGCAAGCTCAAAATTATCAAAAAGATGAGCTCCTGCAGGAATAGGAGAGGAAATGCAATTCAGGACACAAAATGCAGCAAGCAACAGGTGCTGAGGGTTGGGGGAAGGCTGTATTGATGGGCAGGAAAGCAAAGAAGGGAGAATTCACACAGAGTCAATTAAAATAAAAAGAGACCAGCGTGAAAATTCCTTGAGCACACAGAACGAATTCAGTCATACAAAGGTCAGTTCAGCTTGTTTTTCGAGACCAACTGACCTGGGTTATTTCTTATTCATGCCTCTGGAAACCATAAGCAAAACTTCTCAAGGCTGATATGAGGCAACCATGACCAAGTCCCCTATCATTTAAAAAAATGCCAATAATATCAACTTTCTGTAACCAGGCATTTACAAGAAGTCAGTTTCTCAGTCCTTAAGCCTTGTTTTCCTGAGAGCAGATGTGTGAGATTGTCAATTTTGCATCCTCTGGCCCCATTTCAGACTGAAATTCTTTCAGTTCAGTTCAGTCGCTCAGTCGTGTCCAACTCTTTGCGACCCCATGAATCGCAGCATGCCAGGCCTCCCTGTCCATCACCAACTCCCAGAGTTCACTCAGATTCATGTCCATCGAGTCAGTGATGCCATCCATCCATCTCATCCTCAGTCGTCCCCTTCTCCTCCTGCCCTCAATCCCTCCCAGCATCAGTCTTTTCCAATGAGTCAACTCTTTGCATGAGGTGGCCAAAGTATTGGAGTTTCAGCTTTAGCATCATTCCTTCCAAAGAAATCCCAGGATTGATCTTCAGAATGGACTGGTTGGATCTCCTTGCAGTCCAAGGGACTCTCAAGAGTCTTCTCCAACACCACAGTTCAAAAACATCAATTCTTTGGTGCTCAGCCTTCTTCATAGTCCAACTCTCACATACATACATGACTACTGGAAAAACCATAGCCTTGACTAGACAGACCTTAGTTGGCAAAGTAATGTCTCTGCTTTTGAAATTCTTTAACAGTTTATAAAATGTTTACTGCTATAATCAATCCATCTTAAAAGAAATCAGTCCTGAATATTCATTGGAAGGACTGATACTGAAGCTGAAACTCCAATATTTTGGCCACCTGATGCAAAGAACTGATTCATCTGAAAAATCCTTGATTCTGGGGAAGACTGAAGATGGGAGGAGAAGCAGATGACAGAGAATGAGATGGCTGGATGGCATCACTGACTCAGTGGACACGAGTTTGAGTAAACTCCGGGAGTTGGACAGGGAGGTCTGGCGTGCTGCAGTCCATGGGGTCGCAAGGAGCTGGACACAACTCAGCGACTGAATTGACTGACTGATAATCAGAATATATTCAAGTTAAGTTTTGATTCTGATAAGAGCTTTACCTTTATCATTATGGCAATCTGCCTACCTCTTACTATCCCTTTCCACCATCAAAAGCCCCATCCCTATGGTTCTCAAAGTTTGACTCACACCTCCTTCCTTTTGCATTGTGCATGCTAAGTCACTTCAGTTGTCTCTGACTCTTTCAACACTATGGACTGTAGCCCACAGGCTCCTCTGTCCATTGGATTCTCCAGGCAAGAATACTGGAATGGGTTGCCATGCCCTCCTTCAGTGGATCTTCCTGACCCAGGGATTCAAACCTGCATCTCTTATGTCTCCTGTATTGGCAGGTGGGTTCTTTACCACTGGTGCCATTTGGGAAGCCCTTTTGCATTATTTTAGTTCTCTAACACAAACCGAAATTCTCCTTTTTTCTTTCTCTTCAGCAGGCCATGGCAAGGTGGCATTTTCAAAATTCAGTTAAATCAGTAAAAAGGAAAACAATTATATAAAAAGCTAGTAGGAACCAAACATTTATGATGAGACGCTGTTGGTCTGCTCACTAGCACACTGTCCACACCTGTGCTACCTGGTCACCTGTGCAAGCGTCACTGGTCCAAAGCAGATGTGCTAAATAGACACCAGGTTTGGAAGATGTCATACAAAAAAGTCCTAATTATCTCATTAATAATTTGTACACTGATTACATGCTAAAGTGATTTAGGGATCTCCAGTATTCTTGACTGGAGAATTCCATGGACAGAGGAGCCTGGCGGGCAGCAGTCCCAAAGAGTCAAACACAGCTGAGTGACTAACACTTTCACTTTTCCACATTAAATATAACATATTTTAAACATTTATTTCAACTGGGGTTTTTGTAACACCTTTTAAAAAGTGTGCTACTCGATAATTTAAATTACATAATGGCAGCCGTCCCTAGTGGTCTCATGGTTAAGAATTCACCTGTCAGTGCAGGGAATATGGGTTCGATCGCTGGTCCAGGAAGATCTCCCATGCCAGGGAGCAACTACTACTGAGCCAGCACCCTAACGCCTGCGAGCCATTAACTACTGAGCCACATGCTGCAACTGCTGACGCCACGCACCTAGAGCCCATACTCTGCAACAAGAGAAGCCCCTGCAGCAAGAAGCCCATGCACCGCAGCTAGACAGTAGCCCCTGCTCACCCCAGTTAGAGGAAGCCCATGCTCAGCAACAACGGCCCAGTGCAGCCATTAAGTCAGACATGACGGAGCAACTTAACTTTCACTTTTCACTTTCATGCATTGGAGAAGGAAATGGCAGTCCACTCCAGTGTTCTTGCCTGGAGAATTCCAGGGACGGGGGAGCCTGATGGGCTGCCGTCTATGGGGTTGCACAAAGTCAGAGATGACTGAAGCGACTTAGCAGCTGCAGCAGCAGCAATAAAATAAATTACATAATGGCTCACGTTTGAGTTTCACCGGATAGTGCTGCCCTACCCATGTGCCCCTTGTCTGTATCTACAGGAAAGGCTGCAAAGCAAAACACTTTCCAGCCTCTCTTTCATATGGGGGACATCATGGGACGTGGTCTTGGCCAAAGCGAACTACAGGGGTCTGACAAGGATGGCATCCTAAAAGATGATGCTGTGAATGTGCTGCACTCAATATGCCAGCAAGTGTGGAAAACTCAGCAGTGGCCACAGGACTGGAAAAGTTCGGTTTCATTCCAATCCCAAACAAAGGCAATGCCAAAGAATGTTCAAACTGCCACACAATTGCGCTCATCTCACATGCTAGCAAAGTAATGCTCAAAATTCTCAACATTCAAAACTCAAAACTCAACATTCAAAAGACAAAGATCATGTGTCTCTTTCAGTTCTGGTTTCCTCGGTGTGTATGCCCAGCAGTGGGATTCCTGGGTCATAAGGCAGTTCTATTTGCAATTTTTTAAGGAATCTCCACACTGTTTTCCACAGTGGCTGTACTAGTTTACATTCCCACCAACAGTGTAAGAGGGTTCCCCTTTCTCCACACCCCCTCCAGCATTTATTGCTTGCAGACTTTTGGATCGCAGCCATTCTGACTGGTGTGAAATGGTACCTCATTGTGGTTTTGATTTGCATTT